>JANRMT010062848.1:21113509-21137594 GCA_026402145.1 Polypterus bichir lapradei | reverse complement strand
CTTCCAGTTATGACCATTACGCGTAGAATTTCGAAATGAAACCTGCCCAACTTTTGTAAGGAAGCTGTAAGGAATAAGCCTGCCAAATTTCAGCCTTCTACCTACACGGGAAGTTGGAGAATTAGTGATGAGTCAGTCAGTCAGTGAGTGAGTGAGTGAGTGAGTGAGTGAGTGAGTGAGTGAGTGAGTGAGTGAATGAGTGAGTGAGGGCTTTGCCGTTTATTAGTATAGATATGTCACTCGCTCGCTTCTTATTGTTTCGCTGCCTTCTCAATTATATAATGCATGTTTTCTTCAGCGCTTTTTGGAGGTCTTCCTGGTTTTCTATGTACTGCGTGATTACGTGGAAGGCGTGATGATGTCACGCGAAAGTCCGCTCCCACGGCGTTCAAGCTCATCTCCATTACAGTAAATGGAGAAAAACAGCTTCCAGTTATGACCATTACGCGTAGAATTTCGAAATGAAACCTGCCCAACTTTTGTAAGGAAGCTGTAAGGAATGAACCTGCCAAATTTTAGCCTTCCACCCACACGGGAAGTTGGAGAATTAGTGATGAGTCAGTGAGTGAGTGAGTGAGTGAGTGAGTGAGTGAGTGAGTGAGTCAGTGAGGGCTTTGCCTTTTATTAGTATAGATTGAGGATTTTTTCTGTTCTGTTCTGTGTATTGTATTGACCCCCTTCCTTTAGACACCCACTGCACACCCAACCTACCTGGAAAAGGGTCTCTCTTTGAACTGCCTTTCCCGAGGTTTCTTCCATTTTTTCCCTACTGGGGTTTTTTTGGGAGTTGTTCCTTGTCTTCTTAGAGAGTCAAGGCTGGGGGGCTGTCAAGAGGCAGGGTCTGTTAAAGCCCATTGCGGCACTCCTTGTGTGATTTTGGGCTATACAAAAATAAATTGTATTGTATTGTATTGTAGAGTAAACCCTCTCACTGGGGACAGATGTTGCTGGGCCTCCAAAATTGAGTTTAGCCATCTTGGCTACAGGGAAAAATGACCCTCACTGTACTTCCACCACATGAGTGGATTTAACTCAATTGGGAGGCTCTGCACTGCCTTGTAACTATGTACCTCCTCTTCCCACCACTTGAGATAAAGGCTTGGGTGTTGGTGTCTGTTCTGCTGGAAATAAGTTTCCAAACAGTTCAGTGATTGGTGCTCTATTGGATTAAGATTTAACACTGCTGCAGGATGCCATTTCCGACTGCTCAACTGTCTCCTCCCCGAGACCTGGGCATAACAAAGACAAATCCACAAAACAGCTGCAACATAATGTTACTATTTGTTATTATTGCATTTAAAATATCTGATAAATATAAAAATCCAGGAAAACGGCATTAATAAAACTATAGGAACAGATTTCTGATGGTTAAAGATTTTATTGTCTATTTATAGTTAAATGCTGAAATAAAATTAAGTTAAATAGATTTCTACAGTGCTTTTCATTTCATTTGGTGACTGAGGTGCTTTACAGGTCTTAGGGGATTGAAACTAAACTGATTTTATTAAATTAATTCTGTTTTGATTAATAATATTTACCCAATACCTGTGGGAGACAGTCATACAGAAAACTCTTAGTGAGGCTGGTGAAGATCTGGCAATGAGTGGTCTAACCCAGAAAGGACAGAGAATTAAAATGAAGGTCTAGGGCAGGACTCACATGAAGAAACTGAGCAAGTTTTGGGGTATCTGTTGTGAAAGTCAGATACAACAACAGATTTGATATCTTTCACAACTGCTGAATCTGAGTCACTCTGCTTCATGGGTGCCAGGACTGTGTGTTTCAGTGGCATTATCATTAAAACTTTTGCCAGCTGTTCAGTGCTCGAAAGAGTTGTCACCATTTTCAGTGGTTGGAAAGCCTGAATCATCTACTCCTTGTCGACTACAACAAAAAAAAGGAAACTATCCAGTGCCATGAAAACCCCAATTGCCTTCGTAATTGCTTGAGCATGGTCCAAGTTAGCTTCATTTTAAAGACACTTGGAAGAGTTGCCGGTTTATTGGGACCTCTTTCAAGCGACACTGAGATCAATACAGGGGTGATGTCTTCAGATATGTGCTTGCATACTTGAAGTGTTGCCTGCTGCATAAGGAAGTTTTGTGAAACAATTAAAACAAATTCTGTGTGTTTTGTCTACAATACGATTGTCATCCCTATACTCCACTGGATAACCAAAATGTTACTACATGTGCCTGGGGGGTCCACAAGCTCAGGGTTATTATCAATCTTGAGCTCATTGAACTAGTCTAACGTTTACCGCACCTTTGATCACTTGATCATGATTGGACCAAAATAGCCACGTAACACATGCAGTTGGCAGGTATTAGATTGGGGAGGGAAGGGGGTTGGTGGTGATGTCCTTGGAAGAAGATGGAACCGTGACACGTGACCATGGACGTTTGAATTGTCACTTTGGTCTCGGTTTCAGAACTGTTACACAGTTACTGTATATGTACCCTGATAATACAGTTGCTAAGTGTGCATTTTAGGTCAGGTTGTAATTATATGTGTTGAAAGTGGCTCAAGTAACCACTGAAGTAATGCACTTTACTAACTAGGAATTACTGTTGAAAAACAATGTCATTTGAAACTTAATTACTTTAGGCACACAGCTGTTGAGCAACAGGAAAACATAATTAGTAGTAGTACTACATGCAGTTGTAACTAAGACTCCATATGATAAGGTTTGCTTTTTGCTTGTTGCTTGTTAAAACAACAACTCGATCACCAAAGAATATGTGAACATATTAATCAAATGATGATCACCAAGAAAAATACAATATAAAACAAAGATTAGTCAGACAACGTATTTGGTGTGCTTTCATTTTACTTCAGGTACAACGTATAGCCAAAAGTAGCTTAAAATCTTAAATTGATCTGTCTTTAAAATGTATTATTGCAAATATGGTTAAAAGTTAACAAAGGTTAAAATGAACAAAATCCAGAAAATTACAGAGGGCAGTGCAACCAATGGCCAACCTTCGGCCCTAAGGTAGTAATAGTAATTGAGGTTTTGAAAATTAAAAAGAAAAAAATGCACAGACTTTTAGAAAAGTAAGAAATACTCTATAGGGTGGTCCAGATCTAATTATGCAATTTTAATTACGCTATAACTTTTTAAGTTTATTACATATAAAATCACCCGAAAAATCCCAGACCATCGAGAAGTGTGTGAACTGACGACATGAAGAATCGTCTTCACGCCGAACTGGAATCGTCCCCGCATAAATCAAAGTGATCCAGACGACCTGGATCTGCATAATCAGATCTGGACCACCCTGATCCATAGTACTATAATTCATGAAATGATTAAAAACACAGACTGTTTGTCTGCTAGCTAAACATACATTTATGGAAAAAAGAAATGTAACACTTGCTGTTGTACAGAAATTTTCTAACAGTAAACAAATGAAAACAATAAGAAAACAAACTAGTGCAAAAAGGAAAGCAACACCTACTGTGAACATTAACAAGGGTCATATTGCAGTCTTCATAATCTAATGGGATTGATGCCTCTAATGCTTGAAAACCTATGATGCACCGATCCAATAAGCTTCTGAATCTGCAGTTTTGGGATGCTATTCCAATCGTACAGAAGGGCCTGGAAAAGCTGCTGGCCACTGGAAGACAGATGCTCGGGTCTCTAGATGCTGTTATCCTGGACATCCAAAAAGTGCTTGCTGGGTTTAAGGTTAAGAGAGAAGAAAGGCCTAGACAGCACCTTCACATTAGCACTCTACTTACTACTACAGCAGCTGTAAGAGCCCTAGTATTGACCTTCTGCAGGTTCAAACATCTACAGTATGTGGACATAGGGTCTCTGACAGGTCACTTCAGTCTAAGGACAGTAGCAGTATAGTAACAGCAGTCTCATGCTGAATTATAACAGATGTAGCAGTACAGGTGGAATATCTGAAACAATCTCTCGGATGGACCAGTCTGATGCATCAGTCCTGCTCTGGTGTAGAAGAATATTACTTTTATTATATTACCAAAATATTTTACTCCAGTTTCATATTATTCTAATCTAAAGCAAAAGCCACCATCTCTGATGTCTAAGGGCACTAATTGAAGCATCCAGCTAAGCCATTTCCCAATTGTTGAACTTTAAATGAATGTGACAAGAATCCTTTTCATTTTAAGCATCTGAGTTTTGCTTTCCTCCTTAGTTTAGCTCACTATAAACATTCATGCTACCTAGAAAATCAACAAAAATATTAAGAAACAACATTACCTAAAATGATGTCTACAAAATTGCCATTCTTTTTTCCCCAAGGTTTCCTCTGACTTAAATTACTCCTAAAATCCTCTCTAATTATAATATTCCTTGCAAGCCTCAAGAAAAACCACACTTGACCTTTGCTAACTAGTATTTAGCAAAACCATACAAAAGGCATGTTTTGTATTGTCATTTATCTAATTTTATTTCTCACATGATTGCAAATTGTAGGCTATGAACATTTTATTTTTAGGTGTGTTCACGTGTAATACGAAGAGCACTTATTGTTGTTATGTCTTTCTAATGTCTGTTTACCTGTTCACAAGAAACAACTCAACACCCAATAGACCAATTATGTTGAAATTTTGTACACTTGTTCTTTAAGGAACTTTGCACAGAAATTGTCACTTTTGTTAAGATATCTGAAATAGAGCTCACAGTATCAGGTTTTTGACATCTGAAAAACTGCAATTAAAAATCATTAATGAATTTTCAGAACCACCTTTCTGTGTGATATTAATCATAAAAAAATTAATTTTTTCAAATGTACCTTAAGAAAGGTAATCTCAGCACGTATATTTGGTATATATTCCACTTTTACTCTCTAACTCTAACTGCCACACCTGATAGCAGAACAGACCTAAAATACAAGTTATTGAAATGTTAACGACAATTAGTCATAAATTATCCACAACCAACAACAATACAAAAATGCAGTTCTTTTACACCACTATAAAAAGTTGTAAAAACAAAAATGTGTTAAAAAAATCTTATGTATAAGAAGAAATTGAAAACCTGCATAAAAAATAACTCAAATACATAAAAAAGAGGGTGTTGCACTCTAAAACTGAGTTTATTAATCAGCAATATTTTATGTTAAAGCAATACTTACGTATATACAGTACAGCACAATACTACAGAAACATACAGGGAAAATCGTTTTAGGGAAACAGGTGTGGTGTTAAGTTGGCATTTAACTAATCTATTTCAGATGCTCTCAAGCTTGAGGTAAGACCAATAAATTGTTCCTTTAAGGACGTGCCACAATTTGTGTAGAAACAAACCAGACTCCTAAACTTTAACATACTATAGATGAAAACAGAAAATATTTAAGTCCTCCAGCAACTTAATCACTAACACAACACCACCAATCAACAATATCACAAAAGTAAAAATGATTAAGGTGAAATATAAAGAATATATATAAAAAATACAAACACAATATAATACACTCCCACTAACATTGCCATAACAAGATGCCAACAGTAAATACAAACAGTTACCACAGTGAGCTAAATAATGAGTCTAAATGCCTACAAATTGGTTTAAACTGTTAGTGAATGTGTAGTGGCAAATATGGCGAGGGAATCTTCAAAGGAAAAATACAAAACTACTCTTCCCCTAGACCCTATAGCTCAGTCTACTTACTAGATCTTCAGAAGACTGCTTCTTTTCCAACAGCTTTGCCGTTTCTGGAGAGATAGTTAACAACTTCCTTTCAATAAACAGGTAACTGAGGTCCACTGCAAGAAGCAGCAAAATCATACATTAAACCTCTTCACTTTGGACAGCTAATCCTTGTACTCTTATGTGTTATGTAGTTAATATCCCTATGCTGAATTTGAACTTTGCTATGCTTAAATAGACAAAAAGAGTTGCACATTCAGGATGCAACAAAACTATCATTGTGATGCCTATCACCAATATGTGCGCAACATACATAGAGAAGGGGTATTGTTCTTAGATTTTTTTCCTAAAAAGTTCTCTAGTAGACTGGTTCTCAAACTCAGCCCTGGGGACTCCTGTGGCTGCAGGTTTTAATCCCAGCCAATTTCATAATCCGTGAGTCATTTTGCCTTTAAATGGTCTCATTTAATTAGCCCTTCTCTTACGGTTCATTCACACTTGAGAGTTGTAAATTTCCAGCATTCGTTTAGCATTTTTCAAGACTTTAAATGGCTTTTTGCAAGCCTTTTTCATTTTCCAGTGATTTCAAAGGTGCGTTTTGCAGGGAAAACATGACTGACATAATTTCCATTATGTAGGTTGTGAGGTGTTGTTGTAATGTGAGGTGATTGTTGTGTCTCCAGAAAGTCTTCTATGACTTTAGTGTTTTTAATACTGGCAATCACAGTTGAAGATGAGGTTTCATCAGTGTTGTGAGTGCACAAATTGGATTCACCCTATTCTGCAGCAATGGTAGTTGATATGACAATTTTGAACTCTCTATGAAGCCGGCAGAATCCTGAAAAATTCCAAGATTACACACAGGTGTTAGACAAGCATGTAAGTAGTAATTTGTGAGGAAAAAAGAAAATTAATTGCTTTATTTCGAAAAAAAATTGCCTGCTGCTGTTAGTACAACATCAAGTAAGTGTGTGATCTGGTTGTGTGCTCTGTGTAATCCAGCAACATAAATGAATAAATAAAGGATCTGTTTAGTTTTACTTCAGTTATTTGGTAAAGGTATTTGAAACAGTGTGATCTGGTTATATAGTAGCCTATGTTCACCTGGGGGCTCACACTGGAGATGGATAAAGGGGATGGGTGTTATTCACTTTGCAAATGACTAAACGTATTATCTTTATTGAAAAGTATTACCTACATGTTTCTAGTGTTCAGTGCTAAAACAGATAATAACATCCAGATAAACAAATGTACTAATACTAATCAATTCAGAAATGCTCAGGTAGAGCATGCAAAGCCCATAAATTTGGTGCTGTAAGGAAGGAGTACAAGCTCTGCTCTGCCTAAATGTTAAAACGTCTGTACTAATCATAGCCTTATTAAAATTAAATGTACACTTACAACTTTTGTTGAGTTGCTGCCACCTGCAAGTCATGCATGTACTTTATTCTGGCCTATAATAGCTGTCACCCACTGCTTTTTTTTTTTTTTTTTTTAGTTTTGATGAGCCACTTCACTCCTGGCTAATTCAGGTAGAGGCAGTGACTTCCTGTAAAAACACTTCAAAAGTGCTGTTTTGCTTTCTTTTACCAGTGTTTTATAGGTGTTGCATTACCATTGATTTTAATGGAACAAGCATTTGGTTGACAATGCTCGAAAACTACTGAATGTTCAAGTTTTCTTAGCAGTGAACAGTGTCATTGAAAATAATGTCAAATAGATTTTTAAGTGGTTCAGGAGCGTTAGGGTCTAGCGCTAAAACACTAGAAATATGTTATGTGTAAATGGCCCTTATTCTACATTCAGAAAAACATAGCAGTGTGATTTTTGTATTTATAAGACATAAAGAAATAATTGTATTTTTGCTATAGCTTTAAACACTTTATGCTCTTTTGTTATTTTCCTGTTTATTTGCCTTTTTTCTGTGTAGTTTGCTCCCTTATTTGTATTCTAACAATAACAATTAACAACAAGCTGAGCAGGCACCTGGTCAAACAGCACTAAATGCTAAAAGCCTGTAATGGCTTCAGCTTCAGACACACTAACATGCTCATTAGGAAATAATTGATCAAATAACCAAAACACAACGAAAAGCAGAATGAAAATCATAATGATGATAATACACATTTTAAAACACTAATTAAAACAAAAATTATTCTCTTGTAACATACATAACTGGTACATTCTAATAACAATTTATCAAACCTAGTTTTGGAATTTCTGCATTAACTCCAAAACATACAAATTGGTAAACAAAACTGCTTAATTAGGCTAGAAATCCAGTTTAAAACAAGCTAGTTAGAACATAAACCTGCAGCCACTGGGGGAAGCCAAGACTGAGTTTAACAACTATTCCTCTAGTACACACTTGTATAATAAAATAAGCACAATACATACAGTCTAAATCAATTCTGTTATGCACTGTTATTACACACTCTGATTCATACTAAGCTCTTTAGTTTCAAGTATACATTCTCTCCTAGCTTTTACTAAAAAATCTAACACCACTATCCCTCTAGGGTTAATCTTTAATGTGCTAGGAGACCTTAGTTCCACAAAAACGTGACAGAATTAAACATGTGCAGATGGTAACAGGCAGAGATGAAACAGACAGTCAGATGATACATTAGCATAACAAATATGACAGCCTGGATGAAATGATTTTAAAGACAGTACATAGAGCAGAAATGCAGCTTAGGAGCAGCACAGAACACCATTTTTCAAAAAACTAAATACAAAGATCAATATTTCTTTGTAAATGACATTACATTATTTTTCAACTCATCCATAAACTTATTTTCAGTTCTTAGTGTAGAGCTACATACTGTATCAATATTTATGTGAAAAGCATATTTTGCTGAATTTATTGTATGCATTTATTTTCTATTCAGTGTCTGTCTTTTTTTCTTAAAGTTTCACAATCCCTCAATACCAAACTATAGTATAACATGATGGGTGAATTTATATTTGAGCCATAAAATGTGCTACAATTTTTAATTTAAAGAGATGTTCTAGTAGTCTAGTATAAAGTAGTAAAATTTCAAAGATGGCAAAAATTCTGCAGGATTGTACATAGTCTTTTTTTCATCTACCACATTAGCTACAGATTTCAACTTTCTGAAACCCCAAAATTGCTTTTTCGAGGATATATGTACAATTCTCACTGGGAACACTCACAGAAATACAAGAAGTACAAACTCCTCACATAACGCTTTGTACATTCACTGTTTCCTTCCTACTCACTAGGTACTGCAATGGTACACTTACAAGGTTTATTTTTCTGTTAGTCAAATGTATACTGTATATAGTGTTTAACCATACCTTCTGAACTCATTACTTTCTAAAAAAACAAGTCTGAAAACAATAAAATACTGTATCACTATGAACGTGACATCAAATTTGACAATGTGTGTGTGTTTTCAGCTACCTTTAGACATAAAGTAATTCTAGTTAATTCAGACTATACTAATCAAGCACAATTTAATTTACAAGCAAATCATACTATACAATAATTACAAATACAGTATGAAAAAAGCAACATAAAACAATGTTGAAATATAAAGAAACATCAAGTAATATGTGGAAAAAAGAAAGCATCACAAGACTAAACTTGCATCCTTCTTTCATTTTTTACCATGAACAATGTGACAATTCATATTTTATATCTAAATATTTACCATTACAGCAATTTTTGGGATAAAACATTTTACCCAAGCTAAAAACTCAATTAAGCTTGGTCTAAAGAATGAAAAATAAGCAGTATGTTCTTAATTTTTGGAGTTACATAGTTTAAGGTTTAAGCTAACGACTCAAAGGTTACAGAAGAATAAAGATGAAATCCCAAACCTAAACCTAATAAATATTAGCTGTTTAGATAGAAACAACAGCACACATCATTAAAACAGTAAATGGCGGCTAATGCAAAGAGCAAGAAGAAATTATAACCTATGGGCCAATGTTTGATTCTGTGCAGGATTGCCTTCTAGGTGGATTTTGCATGTATTTCCATTTTTGCACAGTTTCCTCAACTGCCCAAAGATCTGCAAGAACAGGTTGTTCAGGAATGCTAAATGATCCTATAATGGCTTTTTATATAATGGCGTGTGTCCCATCTTGGTTTGGTCCCTGCCTCGGTACAACCCTGAACTATGTTAAATGGATGCATATAACTTACAATGCAAATATGGTATTGTTATGCTTTCACTTGTTTTCACTTAGTCATTTGAGGGATAATGACATTGAGAAATGAATACAGTAGTATCTAGTATTGGGCTTTTTGCTGCCCTTCAAGTCTAAAAATTTCACTTTTGTTTAACTGTAACACGATCGAGCGAATGTAAATTACGATGTTGTTGATGAAAATCATCAATATATAGAAAACACTACTGTAATAAACAATGCTTGCCAAATAATAAAAAAAAACAGCAAACTTCTGCACTGACTCTAAAAACACATAAACGGTGCAATAACTGCTTGCTTAAGGTAGGGCATTAATTAAAAGCAAAATTTGTTCGGCTCAAAAACCTGCAGCTACTGGGTCCTTCCAGGACTTAAACTGAGAACGACTGGGTTCAAGTAAGTCGACCATGTTCTCTCCTTCTGAGCGAATATATTTTACATAATCTGTGATTTATTTCATTTGTGTAATCAGGATGGCAAAGTGTGGTTGGTGCAGTTACAGCTGCAATACGTTGTCAACCTTTGTATATTATAGGTCGTGTACTATCACTTGCATACTTACTAATGGGAATTTGTAAAATTACATTGCAGCAATGCTCAGAATATGCGCAGGTTAAAGCTTCCTTTTTGTGTAGAGTCTTGTTAATTACAGTACACTCTATAGCACAACTTCGAAGCTGTCAAAACCCACAGTAGCATTTCCTTCTCACGTAAAAACAACACTTACATACTCGGTAATTGCAATATTTGTATCGCGCGTTCTTCAACATGCACGTGCAATGCGTGGGCCGGAAGACGTGGCGGCGTAGGAGCGCGCTGCGTGGCAATGACGTCGCGCGCGGCCCGCTCGAGACAGCTGGGCACCAGACTCGACTAGAAGACGGGGAAAGCGGAGTTGAGTGGAGCGCAAGGTCCATGTTTTCTGGAATTGACACAGGATTTCAATGATCAGCTTGTGCTGTGTAAGTATGCGCCGATGACCGGTTTGAAGTGGATTGCACTGGCAGAGTAAAACGACGCCCCTGATCCTTGAAATGCCCGACCTGAAGAAGTTGTAGGAGTCGAGGAAAGTACAGAAAGGGCTTGTAGAAAAGAGGCAGCCATTTGTATAACCAGAACCGCGTGCCTCCTACTGTGAAAAGTGAAGGTCTGAATTTTGCGTCTTTTAAACTTAAGTGTTACACACTTTTTAATTACAAAATGTATTTTTTGCTTCGGTGTTTATGTAAGCATATTGTTTCCAGTGGGTTCTAGTGAGGTACTTTTAGTTTTGAAACCGTTACAAACTATGTTGATTTCATTTGTCACATTCTCCGGCACTTTGACGGGTACACTCTTGACAAAAGACACCTGACGATCGTTTCATCCAGTCCTGTATTTGTGCCATCGTGTAAGTGAGTAGGACATCGCTTGACTCCTTTTTAGACGAGAGCACTTTATAGTTATTGCGTTTAAATTAAAATAACATCTAACTTACCTACGAACGTTTTTTTATTGCTTCACTCACTAAATTTAAACCACTTTTTAGATGATTCTTGTTCTAAACGTCAGGCATTGTCATTTTGTTTCCTCAGAAATAGTAGGCATGTAGTATATTATAACTCGGAATCGTGACCTGTTCGGTGATGAACATTATGCAGGTAATGGTAAAATAGCATTACAAGGTTTCAGTAAATATGCATTTTGCACGGAGAAAAATTGTTTGTGGGAACCGCGTTGTCACTGAGGGTGTAACTCCTTTTGCTTTTACCACGTTGTTTTGCGACTCTTGTCAGTTTAAGTAACCCCTTTTGCGTACAGTGTTGGAAAAAGTCCCCGATGCCAAGCCGGCGCGGAAAGGGGCGTAAAATCTTGCGAGCTTTTCTTTGCGTAGGATTGTCGTCAGTGAGACGCGTCATCAACCTAATCACATAGGCGGCCTCTGTCCTTGGAGCTGGAGGGAGATGGTTGATGGATGTGCCAGAGAGGCCATTTCGGGGGGATCCCTCTGAGCACTACCCTCGGTTTTCAGTGACAGAATAGGAAAACCTTGTTGCAATTACCCACTTCTAGTTTTTCAGTTTGAACTGATTACATTTGTTAGTAATGAAGACATTCTTATAAATGTTGTAGCGAATAATTTGATTGCTCATTGTACATTGCAATGATTGTATAATAAAGTTGAATCAATATTTGTGTCCTGGTGGTGGTTGTGTGTGTTTTAATAATGGAGTATTGCTGGCTTTCCAGTATCTGACGCTTAAAAGTCATAGGTTCTTTATATGATTCATTTCTTGTTACTTATTTTTTTAAGAATAACTTGTCTGTATTTGAGTTAGAAGGGTGGTGTAGTGGTTAGTTCTGACCTCATGATTTAGGTACAAGTATAGTACCTGAATTGTGTATAGTTGCCATGTTATCTACATGTTCCCATGTGGTTTTCTTTGCTACTTTGGTTTTATGTGTTTTGTTAAAGGCATGCAGATAAGGTTGATTGTCAGATTTAATTTTCGGTTAAGTGTGTGACCATAATCTTATTCCTCCTAACCTTGTATTGGAATTAGTAGGCTTTGAATGTCAGTTATTTTTTTTTAATTTTTGGAAAATACTTGTATACCATAAGTTTGTATTTGTAATATGTTAAGTGCAAGTTATGCTTTGTATTTTTTTTTTTTTTTATTCTTTATTTCACCTTATACAATTTCTTGTATTAGGAATTTGTTAGTTTTCGCACACCCCTTGGGGTCAGAGCGCAGGGTCAGCCATTGTACAGCGCCTCTGGAGCAATTACAGTTTAAGGGTCTTGCTCAAGGGCCCAGCGGAGTAGGATCTCTTTTGGCAGTGACGGGGATTTGAACCGGCAACCTTCTGGATACTAGCACAGATCCTTAGCCTCGGAGCCAACACTCCGCCCATTGAACAAGGCAATCAATTTTGGTCTACAATTATTGCTACTTGCATTTTCAGTAGAGTGCAACAAGGTGGCACAACAGTTATAAGTGTTGTTTCACAAATCTTGGACCTTCTTTTATGATTTTATATTTTTCTTCCCATGTTCAAGTTGTTGTTTTACTTACACCAGTATTCATCATTAATTTAAAGACATAGTCTAAGATAGATGGGTTTTTCATAGTTTCTATTGTAATTGGCAGGTACCTAAAGTTTGTTTCTGCTTGGTGATGCACCATCTCCCCATGACTTTAATTTTGTACCTGCCTAATGCAACAAATGGATTTTCATGGATGGCTTAATATTATGTTTCAAGGGTGTACAGTCTTTAACATATATTGTAAAGATATATGCAGATTCCCTCATAGATAAATTATTTACTTGTAGGTTTGAATTCCTAACATGTTGCCCATTTCTTGTGTTCACTGTCATGTTTTACAGCAGTCTTTCTGTTGTATATTCTGTTTAGACTCGCATCATACGCAGTGTACATTTCCTTTCATAATGTTTCATGCCGAGATGCTTAGAAATGCCTTGTTAAGAGATTCCTTTCTCCATGTGAAATCAGTCATTAGTAGTTTCTGTGTGAGTGTTTTGTGCCATTCATTGTACTCCTAATTCGTGGTTCTGTGCTTAAGTAAAACAGTGATATTGATAAACTGATAAAAGATCGTTGATGGCTTGATTTCTTTAATATTGAGCTGTGCTTAATAAACACTAAATAGTATGGCAGGAATCTTTTCAAAATTTTATATTTTCAAAGCATGCCATTGGGATAAATTAACAAAATGTAACTAATTAGAAACTTAATTAGAGGAACTTGGAAATCTAATTTTATTAAGGTTAGTGTAAATGCCTGTTTAAAAGTTGACCGTACATTTTTCTTTTAATGTTGGCTGATACAATAAATTAATTCTCTTTACACTTAAGTCCATTTAAAATTCTCACTCTCACCAGTTTACCAAATCTTCTGCATGATGTCAGATTAATTGTGCATTTCCTTTTTTTTTTGTCAAAAAACATACAGTCCATAGTAGATTACAAAATACAGTAATGGAGACAAATTAAAGAATGTATGCATGTTGTAATGTTCAGTTGTGTTCAGTGAATAAGTTAACTGATATGAAAACTGGAGCATTTCACATTTTTTTGTAATTCAACTAAGAATCCGTTATTACATTTGTTTATTACATCATTTTGTAACATCAATGAATCATTCAGAAATAATTGCTGTAATAGAATGCAATTTCATGTGTTAGTAGACAACATTTAAACACATGCTTTTTAAAAGCACTTTATATTGGAATTAAAAACAGAGCACAAATAGGATTGTGGTGGCTCAGTAGCTATCATACACAGCAGATTGCCATTTTCACATAACATGAATTTCATTGATTGATGTGTTTTAGTGGTGGGATGAGCTGTGACTAATTGTTGCTCAGTTTTCTCAAACGTTAACATTTTTGAAAGCATAGTCAATAGAGTTGTCTATACTAATAAAAGGCAAAGCCCTCACTGACTCACTCATCACTAATTCTCCAACTTCCCATGTAGGTAGAAGGCTGAAATTTGGCAGGCTTATAGTTACTTACAAAAGTTAAGCAGGTTTCATTTCGAAATTCTACGCGTAACAGTCATAACTGAATCCTACTTACATATATACAGTAATCCCTCGCTATATCGCGCTTCGACTATCGCGGCTTCACTCTATCACGGATTTTATATGAAAGCATAATTAAATATATTACGCAGATTTTTCACTGCTTTGTGTGTTCTGCGGACAATGTGTCTTTTTACTTCCTGTACATGCTTCCTCAGTTGGTTTGGCCAGTTGATTTCATACAAGGGACGCTATTGGCGGATGACTGAGAAGCTAACCAATCAGAGCATGCAGCTAAGTTCCTGCGTGCTGAATGCAGTGTTAACCAGGAAGTCTTGTCTCGCTCATTCAGCATCAACGTGTTTCGCTGTGTAAAGAGTTGTGCTCTTTTGTGTTTATCTTTGTGCATAGTCAAGCCCTTCATTATGGCTCCAAAACGATTTGCTACTGCTTCAGGGGCCGTGCCCAAGCGCCAATGAAGATGTTAACGATTGCCGAAAAGGTAAACGTTTTGGATTTGTTGAAGGCTACGATTCTTTTTATTTAAAAAGTAGGAAAGGAATATAAGATCTATGGCTGCAGTGTCCTTTTAACCAGGGTGCAAAACGAGTTGTAAGTGGATGTAATAAGGCAGTAGTCTGGATGGAATCTGCTTTAGGGATTTGGATTGAAGACTGCCAGAAGAAGAACAACGGCAGTGCTACACAATCGCCTGAAGTGGCTCCTTTACAAGGGCTGTAACGCTCTCCTTTGTTGTGCAGTAAAATTAAACTCATTGTTATCGGACAAGTCATCGTGTCATTGTTGGTGAGTAACCATAATTAATTTTCTTCTTACAGTGCTTAGTACATGTACGTACGTTTAGTGTCACTGTACACACATTTACTTTATACTATTTTTCTTGCATTGTACGTATTTATTGCTGGTGGCCTGCCTATCGTAATGGCTGTGACATATGTGATATCGGAGACACTCAATATCTTTAAAATAATATTTAGGTTTTACTGTATATAAACAGTGTGTTTATATACATAATTTCAATGAATCTTACCTAATATCTAAGAGAATACAAAGGGATTATGATGTATAACTCTGCGGGGAATATTTATAAACAGTGTGGGAGAGTTTATAAGGGCTTAAAATATATAAAAATAACCATACAAACATATGGTTTCTACTTCGCGGATTTTCACCTATCGGGGGGGGGTCTCGAACACAACCCCTGCGATCGAGGAGGGATTACTGTACGTCCATAGCCTACAGCTCGGTCACCATGTGAGGCGGTGTTGCGTCCCCCATCCCCACACCTCCCACGTAATTGGCTGCCTGCCCATATAAGGCCGTCCGTCGCTCCAGTCTCTTCATTCCCTTCCTTGCTTCACCACGACATTCATGTCTCCCTGCTGATAACTGCAGCCTTTTTATTTAATCCACAGCTTCTCCGCTGTTTTATTGTTCATTTATTACGATTATAGTTATTGTGTAGGTATTTTAGACTTAGTTTACTGTTCAGGTACCCATTTCCTTTACCGTTCCAACCGTACCTCCATTAACTTGTCTATCGAGGTGATCACCATCGATCAAAGAACTGTCACTTAGCGAGTTGTTTCCATGCCTGGAGATGCCGCCTGCCTTTTCCATTCTCTGTATTACATATTGCCATATCAGGCTCACTCTTGATATCCAGAGGAACATTATGTCTTATGTATTGAATGACTGGGACAGGTTCAAGATGTGGACTGATGGTGGTACAGTAGATAATTATACTACACAGGAGCACTATAAGAGTGAAATGCTTAAGCCCTTCACCTATGGTTCTGCATGTGAGTTGATGGCTGCCGCTGAATTGTTCGGTTGTCGCTTTCAAGTGTACCAAAATGGCCAAATATTTTACACCTTTGGAGAACCGCCAATGCCTCTTAAACATCTTGGTTTCACAGGTGACGATTTGAGTAGTGGACACTTTGATGTTTATGAATGTTTCGACTCGCAAAAGCTGGATGCAAAGTTATCGATGAAACCGGTTGTATGCTTACAACGCTTGACAGATGCTGATTGTCACTTCAACACAACAAGTCCTGCAAATACTAACGTAATTGAAACAAACCATGAAACTCAAACCGATTATGACAGCAGCAATCCAAGCTGTGAGAAAATAGTAAAAAGGAGGCGTGTCAGATGTCGTGGTACATTTTCTAATGCAGCTAGACGGAAACAACTTCGTGACACTGCCGCCAAATACTCGCAGAAAAATCCACAAGTTCATAGAGACTCTGTCGCTAAATACTTGTAGGCAAATCCACAAGTTAATAGAGACGCTGCCACTAAATACTCGCAGGCAAATTCACAAGTTAATAGAGACGCTGCCACTAAATACTCGCAGGCAAATCCACAAGTTCATAGAGACGCTGCCGCTAAATACTCACAGGCATTTCCACAAGTTCATAGACCCCTCTGCCGCTAAATTTCGCAGGCAAATCCACAAGTTAATACCGGGAATGCCTGTTAAACATTCACGAGTACCGATTTGGGTAGTGAACACTTCGATGAATGAAACCTGTTATCTTCACAACGGTTGACAAACACGGAATGTAACTTGAACACAACACATCCTCCAAATATGAACCTGATTGAAAGAAATAATGATAATCAAATCCTTGATGACAGCAACACTCATAATAGTGACAAAACAATTACATTGACAATCATCTTACGTTATTTTTAAAATGTTTCCTTTTCTTTTTCATAACTTCTTTAACACACTACTTCTCTGCTGCAAAGTGTGGGTATTTTGCCAGTATTCAATAATTAGTGTTTGAAAAATATCTTTTAATACAAAATGACTAGTATTAGCATAAAATCGGCATCAATATTAACCCATGAAAGGAGAAAAGAAACTGAAATAAATTCCCCATCTAGCTATTAATATTAGTTAAAATACACTAATTCCTTAAAATTATATAAATAAGAACTTGGAAAGGGATGGATTTATTGTGTAACTGTAATACAAATGCTACACAATGAGCAAAAGAAGATCAAGACCTTGCCATGATTGTTCATGTATAGGGTGGTCCAGATCTAATTATGCAATTTTCATTACGCTATAACTTAAGTTTATTACATAGAAAATCACCCAAAAAATCCCAGACCATCGAGAAATGTGCAAACTGACGATATGAAGAATCATCTTTGCGCCAAACTGGAATCGTCCCCGCATAAATCAAATTTATCCAGACGATCTGGATCTGCATAATTATATCTGGACCACCCTGTATATCTAGGACTATGGGACTGAAAGATCAGGAACTTAAGACACTGAAGCCTCCTACCTCCTGATGTCGCTGTCCATTTTTAAACTCGTCCAGTTATGTTATCTGCTCCTTACCTCTGTTATTAATTGGTTAAAATTCCTTTTAACTATAGGTTGATTGTATTGATTCTTTACAGTAACAATCTGCAGGTAATTTTGTTCAGTCAGTTCTGTCTTATATATTCTTACATGATTGGTTTCCCCTTCCATTTATTTTCTGAGAAGTTACTTTTTATACTCTTAGTTAACTTAATGTATCTAAAGTGGTAGAAAAAGGCCACTGCTCTGCGAGCTAGTGTCTACAATTAGGGAAAGTTCATCGACAGCAAAGGATTAACCAGTAAAATCAGATTAAGCCAGGTGGTCCTTGATTGACAAGTAACAAAAGCATTTTGAAAGAGGCATTCAGAAATATACATTATTTAAGAAGTAGGTTTACAATTGTGAGTACATCTAACTCTGATTATTCTTGTATAATTATTAATTAAGTATTGTATTATTTGTCTTATTTGTTGTTATCTTCTTCTTATTATTAACTATCTGTCCCCCGTGGCTCCGTCCATGTGGTAGTGAAACAGGACTACTACTTCTTTCGGCTGCTCCCATTAGTGGTTGCTGGTTGCTACAGTGGAATATCCAAAATTGTTGTCCGCATATTGATTTGGCAAAATTTTACACCGGATGCCCTTCTTGACGTAACCCTCCCCATTTATCCGGACTTGGGACTGGCACGAAGAAACACACTGGTTTGTGCATCCCTTGTGGCTGGGTTGGTAGTGAAACAGGACAAACTTTAAAAATCAATAAAAAATGTAATTTGTATTGAGAACAATTTATATTTTCTATCAGAGGGCCTCTTGATATAAAGTATTTTTGGTTTTGTTATCATGGGTAAGGACATACAGGTTTCTTGGGGAACTAAGCCAGGAGAAAGCAATGTAAAGCTGACCTTGCGAGCAACACGGTGAGCTAAGATCAACCCCTGCCAGCTTGTCTGGCCCTGGGCCTTGTTAATTGACATTACAGTTCTTGCTGAAGCTTTGCAATCTATTGAATTGAAAGGGCATTACTGTCGCAATTAGAGAAATGCGAAGGATTAAAACCCTCTAGCTAGTGCCACTTTCTGTGATGATTATCGCCACTGTGATGTTGTTCTGAAGCTGACAGACCTTGAGATGTGTTCCATTGCAAAGTTTGGGTGGGCTCAGGTTTCTAAAAATGATAATTGGTGCTCCTACTTCCAGTGCTAACTTGTGGGGTGGAATGCCAGGAGGATTAATGAAATTTAAAAATTATGTAGAATAATGAACTGAATCGTTGTGTTCTAAAACAGTATTTATTGAAGTGTATGTCCGATACGAGTCAAATAATTTGAGCACCAAGTGATTAATTTTATGCTCCCCCTCCCCCCAGCCTGCAGCCTCTCTCTTCGCTTCACGCTTATAAATCACTGCTGCAAGTGAACTATGAGAGAAGTCGCAAAATCAACCAGAATGTTCAAGCAAATGATAGTAAAAAAAACCCCAATCTAAATCCGTTAAGTAGTTCTCTCATGAAAAGCGGACAGACATACAGACACAACTCGAACGGACGCTGATTTATGAGTGAGGATGGCCCGCCCGGCTCCCTACTCCTGAGGTCCCGCCTCTATCTCCCCTTGGCACACAGGCTCTCTCTTCGGTTTGTACTTATTAATCGCTGCCACAAGTGAACTATGATACTTGCCGCGATGAGAGAAGTCTCAAAATTAACTGAAATGTTCAAGCAAATTATAGAAAAAAAAAAACCAGATCTAAATCTGTTAAATAGTTCTCTCATGAAAAACTGACAGACATACACAGACAGATGTTGGATTTTATGTATATGATGTGTGCTACAGTGTAGCAATCATAATTTCCATGTCGCTTTCCATTCGAACAACTGTAAACCTACTTTTGCCCACCCCTGAATATATCTTTTTTTTTTTTTTGTTTTGTTAGAGAAATGGTGAAAACTACTTTTTTTTTTATTTAAAATAAGCCTTATTTCTTTTAGGTAGCTTACAGAAAAAAAATCAAACATTATTACAGTTTGTATTTATGAGAAGCTTTTTATTTTCTTTATGCCATATGTATTATGGATAAATATTTTATACATTTTTTTCATTAGTAAGTATTTTAAGGAAAGTTTATATATTTTAGTATGTTTTGGTCACTGAACAATAAGCCTACAGAACTTTATTAATGAAAATGAACAGTTAACACCTGTAGTCTACAGCTTAATTATAAAAATACACTTTTATATATGACATACGATTTCTGTACATCTGGTTATGCAGGAGCTTACTGTAAAAAGCTTTTTAAAGGGATAAAGATTAAAAGAAATCTGTATCAGAATCAGCTGATCAAGTAACAAATCAGTGATCAATATCTTCCTTAAAAAACCTGTTTGGAGCATTTCTAGTATTTCATAATAGTTAGATGACTTATCATAATAATTGACTTATTTAATTACGCTGCCCCCCCCCCCCCCCCAAAGTTTACTCATTTATTTTTATATATACAGGCAGTCCCTGGGTTACGTACGAGATAGGGACTGTAGGTTTGTTCTTAAGTTGAATTTGTATGTAAGTCGGAATAGGTACATTATTTTAATAAATGCTATTGTTGACCAACTGTAACCAAGTGCCCTGCCAATGAATGATGGAGTTTCATCTCTCTCTTGCCATTTTATTATTTCTACTTTATTATCCAAGGTATTGGTTTTTCTCTTCTTTACTGTATCACCAGCACTTGCATCAGATTTGTGTTTCAGAGATATTGTTGAAGGGTGAAGACAAAAGGTTAAGATCAGCTCTCCTGCACAGCCCTGTACACGCTATCACAGCAGGAAGGCACCAGTCGTCAGCACGTCTGGTGTACTGACGAGAGACAACTTCCTGTTATGTACATAACAGTACAAGCAGGCTTGCTATTGAGAATGAATGGGGGTGGCGAGGGGTGGTTCACCACCTTCCCACCACACAATCACCTCCACTTGCATACAGTATGCTGCCTGCAGCGTTAGCCCACCAAGAGCAAACAGGGTGTGGCCAAAGGCGGGTAATAAATCGCCCACCACCACCCTCATTCAAGAGATAGCCACCTGAGGCACACTAAAATGCAAATGGCCTCCATTCAGCCAATACCAGGTCACCGCTTGCAGCATCACCAGCCGCCCATCGAGAATGAACGGGGCAGCCTTTCGTGAGACTCTGCAAGACTGTGTGGTGGGCGGGCAGTGAAGCTCCCCCCTCTGCCCCATCCAGCCTCCGTCCAGTCAGGCGCAGTAGCTGCGGCGGCATGGTGGACGGGCAGTGAACCGGCCCTCTCCGCCCCATCAAGCCTCTGTCCTGCACACGAGCGCTTGCCGCACACCCAGCTGCCCACTGAGAATGAATAAGCAGTGAAATCGCCCCCTCCAGCCACCGCTTGCAGAGACCCCAGGCCTAGATGAGGGAGTGGCAGTTATTGAGGAGCCTGCGTCACGTCCTCTAGACAGATGAAGGAGCAGCTGCGGCCCCATTCGTATGTCGGATGTCCGTAACTTGGGGACTACCTGTGTGTGTTTGTGTGTGTGTGTATGTATGTATGTGTGTGTGTAAAATCACTGTACTTTTACATGCAGTTATTTCAAAATTGCCTTATTTATTTCATTTTGGCACAAATGGTATTCCATACAGAACCCCCAAGTCAACAATGATTGTCTGTTGATGATGTTTAAGAGAACAATGATCAACCAGAGAATTTTAAATATCACCGAACACTATTTCACTCACTTGACTTTTTAGAATAATGAGTAAATTAATGAAGCTGTTTTTGTTTGTTTGTTTGTTTGTTTACACAGTACCGGCTATCTATTGAGAGAGCAGGGTTTTGAAATATTGAAGTGAGGCAGTGCCATTTTCCAGAGGGTACAATTAACTTTTCTACACAATGCCAGATGTTTATGGCATATGGCAAAATAAGTCCCAAGGAAAGTTTGGTGGCTTTAAACTATAAGGAAGTAAACATTACACCCTGATATGAAAGTGAGAAAGCAAGGGAGGATTCTATAGGGAGCCACGGAGGGACCTGAGGGGGAGGACACAGCCATGACAAAATATGGCAGAGGGTGAAAGCCCAATGGTATAATTCTAGGTCAGGCAGCACTACACCTGCACTTATTCAACCCTGGTTAGAGATAGATTGTTTAAGGTTTGGTCTCTTGCCACTCCAGAAGAACCTTGATATCAGTGACTTAACTTCGGACCAATTATGAGTAGGAGGTTGAAGTGGCAGTATAAAGTAATAAAGTTGAAGCAGGGTACAATATTCATTTTTATAATGGCCAAATGAGATTGAAAAGAGGGAGTTTGGACCAGGTGTTTCTAGAGGCTTTCACCTCAGCAAAGATGCAGTGATAGGTATTAGAGGATATGTCTGAGATGGAAGCACTAATATCAGCTCCCAAATATGTTATACTACTAGATACAGGGATGACCGATGGTAAGGGGAAATTGACAGCACATAACATTAAGGCACGAGAGATGGTTTAGACCAATTATTTTTTTTAACCTGACTGTGCTTTGAAACAGCTGAACAGTTCTAGCAAGCAAGGTGTGTCAGTCAGGGAATTATCTAGATAGAGGAGATTGTATTCAGCATGTAAGGATATTATATGACTGGAATTTTAATTGTAATAGTAGTTAGGAGCTAGGAATTACAGATAGCAGTTGCAAGTGGTTTGAGAGATTAGTTGAAGAATAAAGGAGCCAAAGGACAGCCTTGCCTAGCTCTCCTACTAATGGAGAAGGAATGTGAGATATTTGAATTAGACTAGAGGACTGCTGAGGGAGAGGAGTAAAGAGTTTTCACCAAATTTATAAAATTTGGACCAAAGGTAATTCTGTCCCAAGAATTACCATAACAATTGCCAATTCATAAAGCCTTTTTGATATCCAGGGAAAGGAATGCCACAGGGCTAGGAAGGGAGGGAATAAGCTGAATTAATGAGATGCAGAAGGCTTCACATGTTATATGAGGCTAGCCGTGAATGTATGAAACCAGACTGGTCGGGGTGGATTAATTTGCTAATTACTTTCTGTAAGCAACGGACCATAACTTTAGCTAGCAGTTTTGTATCCGTATTAATGAAAGAGAGGGGTCTGTAACTGTAACACAGAATAATAATAATTCGGCACTTTACATTTGTAGTAAACCTCAAAGTGCTAGAATAGCGTCTTTACCTTTCTTCAAAAGTAAAGTAATAACTGCGAGGAGGCAGATGCGCCAATCATTTCAAAAAGTGGAAGGGGTGTTTATTTCCAGAATGCGGAAATTACGGGAGCCTGTCCATCCCTGTGACCTTGTCTGAGCTCATTGAGTCTAACACCTCTAAGTTCAGGCAAACAGATGGGAGCATCTAGAAGAGAAGCCTATTCCTTAGTGAGACAGGGGAATAGAAGGATGTTAAGGAGTGATTTTGATATCTGAGGGAGTGGTGCCAGAGTTATCAGTAAGAGTAGTAATCTACAAATTCATTATTTATTATCTGGGGATCATTAGAAATCGAGCCAGATTCAATATGGATAGAAGGTATGGAGATGAATGAGGAATTTTTCTTAACACTAGAATTACCAAAGCCTACGAAAAAAAAACTCATAATCCTGGTCTACCTTAAATCCGTTCGCACCTCTCTGTCAATGACTTTTGTGTTGTAAATGTGTCGATCAGCGCAAACAGCAAGCAGCCTGGTATCCCATCCCCCTGACCACCACCACAGTGAAGTGCTTGGAGGTGTAGAGGCTAAATAATATATTGTCATTTGAAATACTTACATTTCGTGTGTGTTCTGTGTCTACAACAATCTATGTAAACACATCGTTAAAACAAAAACGTTTTTCATGTTTTAGTAATAATTGACAAAATGTAGACATGAAGTGTACAATTTGTGAAGCCTGAAGTCCAAATATCAAATGAATGCTTTCACAAAAGGTACAAGTATAACAAAACAAGTGCGCATTTATTCAAGAATATAACTAATATATAAACGATAACTTTGACAAGTATTATAAACTAGCAAAATACCCGCGCTTCGCAGCGGAGAAGTAGTGTGTTAAAGAAGCAATGAAAAAGAAAAGGAAACATTTTGAAAATAACGTAACATGATTGTCAATGTAATTGTTTTGTCACTGTTGTGAGTGATGAGTGTTGCTGTCATATATATATATATATATATATATATATATATATATATATATATATATATATATTTACACACACACATATATACATACATATATATTTACACACACACACACAAAGATTTTGCTCTCCATAAAAATATATCCTGTCAAAATTATACAAATTCAAATATGAACATGCTGCATAACAAAACCTGGAAATATAAATAAAATGTGTTCCTTTCAGCAATAACAAAT
>JANRMT010062848.1:21003872-21108509 GCA_026402145.1 Polypterus bichir lapradei | reverse complement strand
ATTCATTAGATGAACAGTAAAAAAGTAAGAGCGAGGGGAGGATGACTTATTGAGGCACGCAGGCAAAACCACAATAGCACGCGGGCTCGATTTACTGCAGTGCGCATAAAAAAAAAATATGCGCTGCTTTCCTTCACCACTACCTCCAGAGGTCCTGAGTGCATCCTGTAACTGAGCTTGCCCTTTTAATTAGCTTGTTCATTTGCTGGGCCTCTCTTGAAGTGATATTTCCAGCCCAGCATACAACAGCTTGAAAAAAGTCACACTGGCCATCACAGAGTTATGGAAGATGTGAAGTGTGTCACTTCGTACCTTAAAGGAATACAGTCTCATAAGGAGAAAGAGCGTGCTTTGCCCATTCTTTCATTGTTACTCTGTGTTCTAAGACCAGTCCAACCTGTCATTAATGTGAACCCCTAAGTACTCAGATGTGGACCACGTTATCATCTAATCCTTGTATATTGACCAGACATAGAGGCTGTTTTTTTCAGAGAAAGTTGACAACCAATTTATTTATCAATACACCCCATAAGTACAGAATCATCTGAGAATGTCTGCATCTGCAAGTGACATGATCTGGTGTTATATTTGTAGTTAGAGGTGATACAGAGTGAAGAGAAAAGGAAACGGGAGTAGTCAGAGGTGATACAGAGTGAAGAGAAAAAGAAACAGGACTGTATCTTGTGGTGCTAATGGTAGTAGTAATCTCAATTAAATATACTCTTCTTCTATGTTTGTTTTAAAAAAAAAAAAAAAAAAAGTTCAACTTGGAATTGTACAGCATGCGTTACATATCTGTTGATTCAGATTAACCACAATATATCTTGTATATGACCCTGCTTAATAACAGTATTATCAGGTACCTGCTTCACTAGATCACGGTTCCTTCTAATGGGAATATCCCAGCACAGGCCTTATCTTTACTTCTAATCCTACAGTCCTGTGTTCACAATATTCTTATTTTCTCAAATTTTACGTTAATACTCCAGAGAGATATTAATGTTTAATTAACAGTCTGTTGTCGTGACTTGCACAACCCAAATAGAACACTGCTGATTCTATTCTAATCCAACCTGCCATAACTGAATTGGAAGAGTATGGCCTATTTCGTTAAAATTAAAATTATAAATTCGATTTACAAAAACAATCAAAAATATTCTTTAGAAGTTGTCAGACATTTTTCTATGTTTTCTTTAATTAAGTATGCTGAACCCTTTCAAAAATTGTGGATATTTCAATATCTTTGAGTGATTGTTTTGTACAAAATTGTTTTCCTTCTTTACTCTGTAGATTGGCGTACCCAAATATATATAAATCTTAAAGGTCCACTTAAGAAATTTTCTTCCGAGTTCTTGGTCCTGAGCAATGCATTCCAGTGAGCAAGTAAGAATAGAACATAAAGTGCATCCGGAAAGTATTCACAGCACATCACTTTTTCCACATTTTGTTAACACCCCATAATGACAACGTGTTAAAAGTATACTTGAGGTTTTTGCAAATTTATTAAAAATAAAAAAAATTGAGAAAGCACATGTACATAAGTATTCACAGCCTTTGCCATGAAGCTCAAAATTGAGCTCAGGTGCATCCTGTTTCCCCTGATCATCCTTGAGATGTTTCTGCAGCTTAATTGGAGTCCACCTGCAGTAAAACAAGTTGATTGGACATGATTTGGAAAGGCACACACCTGTCTATATAAGGTCTCACAGTTGACAGTTCATGTCAGAGCACAACCCAAACATGAAGTCAAAGGAATTGTCTGTAGACCTCCGAGACAGGATTGTCTCGAGGCACAAATCTGGGGAAGGTTACAGAAAAATTTCTGATGCTTTGAAGGTCCCAATGAGCACAGTGGCCTCCATCATCTGTAAGTGGAAGAAGTTCAAAACCACCAGGACTGTTCCTAGAGCTGGCCAGCCATCTAAACTGAGCGATCGGGGGAGAAGGCCCTTAGTCAGGGAGGTGACCAAGAACCCGATGGTCACTCTGTCAGAGCTCCAGAGGTCTTCTGTGGAGAGAGGAGAACCTTCCAGAAGGACAACCATCTCAGCAGCAATCCACCAATCAGGCTTGTATGGTAGAGTGGCCAGATGGAAGTCACTCCTTAGTAAAAGGCACATGGCAGCCCACCTGGAGTTTGCCAAAAGGCACCTGAAGGACTCTCCGACCATGAGAAACAAAATTCTCTGGTCTGATGAGACAATAATTGAACTCTTTGGTGTGAACGCCAGGCGTCCTGTTTGGAGGAAACCAGGCTCCGCTCATCAACAGGCCAATACCATCCCTACATTGAAGCATGGTGGTGGCAGCATCATGCTGTGGGGATGTTTTTCAGTGGCAGGAACTGGGAGACTAGTCAGGATAAAGGGAAAGATGACTGCAGCAATGTACAGAGACATCCTGGATGAAAACCTGCTCCAGAGCGCTCTTGACCACAGACTGGGGTGACGGTTCATCTTTCAGCAGGACAATGACCCTAAGCACACAGCCAAGATATCAAAGGAGTGGCTTCAGGAAACTCTGTGAATGTCCTTTAGTGGCCCAGCCAGAGCCCAGAATTGAATCCAATTGAACATTTTTGGAGAGATCTTAAAATGGCTGTGCCCCGATGCTTCCCATCCCACACGTGCAAGTGGCCATTGATGAGTCTACTGCAGTACAAGTTTTTTTAATTTATTTTAATATTCATAGTTGAAAATACTGGTTCAAAGCAGTATGTTAAGGCAAACATAGTGTAAATTGGAAGGGTCTGCTTTTTCAGAAAGGGAACATTTGCTGCAGTTAACCATTTTTGTTCAGAAAGTATCAGGATTATAGTGAGCTTCCTTCAGAGGAAGGTTTTGTTGTAGATCTATCAACTCCGATTACAGTGAAGCAACATTGACAAACTTTCTTAGCTTCCACTGAGAATTCTTTGACTCTCCATACTGCATATAGTTTTTTTCAAATGAACAGTAAATTTTGTTCATTGTTGTTTCTGTTGTTTTTGTTTTTTTTTTTTTTTTTTTTTTTTTTTTTTCCTTTTGTGCCAAAAGTTTTGGGAAGTGAGGCATACTCTCCCGTGTGTCATATTTTAAACTTTCCTGGAGAAAACTGGAGGTAATTCACTGCTGAGATGAGGAAAATATTGTGCTGTTTTTGCCCTGCCATTTACGTCAATAAAGAGGAATGTTATATCAGACAAAAAGGTAACAACTTCCATTTTATTCTGCATTAAATGTACAAACTGTTTATCTTTTGTTCAAACAGAAAAAATAAGCAGTTCTTTCTGAATGACTCAGAAACGTTCCGGTATCCTGCCTCTGCTGATCACCAACATTATTGTGGATAAGGAAATCCTCAAATATACTAACTTCTAAGTGAAATGTGTGCAATAAATGATGTTGTAGTGCAGATGATACTTTCAAATAATTGACGATTTTCCTCACTGTTGCCATAACCTCTTAGTGCATTTTTCCTTGACTGGCATACAAAACTGTCTGGTGGATTATGCAGTGATGTTATGTGTGGTTAATGATCTTACAAGTGTTTCACTAATCCTTTTTTCCATTTTAATGACATAACTAAGCTGGTTAGAAAATCAACAGGTATTTCAGTTTGTCTTGTTGCACTGTAATCTGAACAAGATACTTTTTTTTCTGTTATGTTACCTTTTGTTTTCTGTAAAACATAGATTTATCACTTCACTCACACATTCTTTTACTACACGTGCCCAAGACCAATGTAACATTTAGCGAGGCTTCAATTGCACATTCTTGCTGTGTCATTGTCTTAACAATTATTCTGGCTGTAGCTTGATACGGATTGATTTTATCTGGTTTGATTTTTTTGGTTCTTGCATCAGTTCCCTCACTGCCCCAGGGATAGTTGTTGAAATTTGTGTGTTTCATGTCGTAGCGGTGTTTCACATTGCCAGTCTTTACGGGGGTGACTGCTTCATGACATATTAAGCATATCTATTTTATACTTTTTTTCCGGAAGTATGAAGGCATGCTTTTCAGTCCACTTGATCTTTAATGCGGGCTTTACATTGCCAACTTTCCTTTTTAATTTTGCTTTTTCTAAAAGTTTTAAGCATTGCCAGTTTTCCGGGAGTGTCCTCACTACAGCCTGCTAAGTTGCGAAGTTGGATGTTTATGGCGGGGTTTGCTAATGCAGTCTTAAATTGGCAGGTTGAGGATTCACGCTGCTGACATCAAGTTCCCAGAGTGTTACAGCATGTGTTATTGAAGTTATTGAACCAGACGCATGAGGACCAGTAACTAGTGCTTTTAAGGCAGATTGGTACATAGTGCTAGAATTTTTATTTTGCTGTGCACTAACGAAAAATAATTAAAACAACAGTTACATTTTTGTTTTTTCATAGACAAGATCAATTCCTTTTAGTTCTGGATCATGTCCTGAATCTACATATTGAATGCCGCTGCTGTTGATTTGATGGTTTGGGGTGTGGGTGTCAGATGTGATTTAAGATACTGTATAGTACTTAATGTATTTGTAATTTATGTAATAAAGTCTTTAAAATCAATCGAAATGTAAAGAATGCAAAATATAAATAAAAATATCAAAGCTGTAATTTACCTGGGCAAATACTAGACAAGGTTAACTGTGAAATGTCAGATTTATAGATTTCTGTGCATGCTGTGTTTAAAAGAAGGCTTATGCTGTTAATCCATTCCTATAAATCAAAAGCCTAAATCCATAAGTCAGTCCAAGTTATGCTTAAAACATGAAACTAAAATGCTATGGGGAGAGAGCAATACGGGCTAATAATGTAACAACTTTCTCAAACATACTCTGCTGCTGGCACCATTAGACACAAAGCGAAATAAAACAGTGCTCCATGGGATACTAATGTTACTTAGAAGGTGATAGTTTTTGTTTAAATAACGATAACTGATTATATAAATAATAATAGTATTTTTTTTTTCTTTTTACCGTGTCCTGTTCGGCTGTGAAGCAATCAGAATTGATGTCTGAATGCTGGCGTCTAGCCTTACAGTTTTTCTCTCAGGTGGAGCGTTGCAGCTTCTGCTGACACCACGCCTGATACCAAAACTTTATTAGAAATATTTTCAGATGTTTTTAAGATTCGAACCGGACACGGAGACAAAAATGAAAGAAAAAGAAGAGAGAAAAGGAGGAGATGGAGGTAAAGGGGGAAGGGGGGATTTTCGTATAGAATAAACAATAAATGAACCAGAATCCGCTTCTAGACCTGCAGAAAGAGAGGGGGAAAAAAAAAAAAACCACCACAAGACAAAAACATTGCTGCATCAGCTACATGAAGATATATAAAAGTAAAAATGTTTGCTAACAATCACACAGTAATTATTACTAAGGCATTTAGGGCCAACCACAGCCTTAGGTCATCTGCTGAAGATGTCCAAGTCATACCTATGAAAGCATCATGCTAGCACCTGTGTGTGTACGCACGCTTGTATGTGTAAGGTTTCTCTATAGGAGCGTCCAATAGTGAGTGTGAAGGGCCACAGACCTGCCCCCAAAAACGTGCGGAAGATGGAGGGAGTTCCAAGCCCAGAAATCCAGTGGTCACCCCAGAGCGCGGAGACCCCAGGGAGACAGTCACCAGAGAAGCCCCAACCCCCCCTCGAGAGGCGCAGAGGATCACCCCGGGGGGCCACAACCAGCAGCCGGCAGAGTCCCGGGGGATATCAACGGCTAGCCCCCAGGCCTCCCCGGAGCCGGCCGGGCCCGGAACCCAGCAGCCCGGGACACAAGGGCGACCCACCCCGCCGAGGACCCAACAGAGCCCAGGGACCCAGATCCCACCAGGCAGCCACCGGGAGCGACCAGACAGATAAAAAAAAAAATGTGGCAGGGGGAGGGTAGGCGAAGATGTTGTAGCATTGCCAGATGTCCCAGGAGAGGGGAGGAGTCCAAAACCCCACCTGACATATACAGTCACACACAAACACAGTCATACACTCCCTCCCTCATGCTCTCACATACACATACAACCCAAGACTTACAAGGATGTACGCCAGACACCCATTCACACTCCCCATACACACCCCACTAACTCTGGTCCCGGTGCTGCCGTACCGAGGGCACAACCATTCCCGGACGCCAGAGTTATCCCCGTTCCGCTGGGGTAATAATGAGCAGGCACCCCCGTCCAACGCAGAGCAAAGCAACCCACCACTCCAGACCACAGGCAGATGGCCAGCTCCCACTCCTAGCCTCCAGCCCCGGGCAGCTAACTGAGAACAGAGGTGTAATAAGACCTCTAGTCTCCCTCCGCCGGCTCCAATGTAATGTTAATGTGTGTTGATAAAGTGCATTTTGTGGTTGGGGGGGGCGCAGGCAGCGCTGGCATCATGTGGCCTACACCAGCTGATGCCAACACACAGCTCCACTTCCCCCCCAAAACCCTCCGTGACTAGGTGCAGTTTAAAATTGGAAGTGGCCACTGGCACTCGGAGTGAGGCTGAAATTTCCCCCCACCGGATGCCGTTGAGTGTGCTCACTCCCAAGGCCCTAAGTGTGCATTTGTGTGAAATGTTGTTTGTGGAAGTGTTTAATGTGCAAATAAAATTGGGGGGTAGGCTGCCACAGGACTGCGGAAATGGGATCCATCTGCGGAAATATTATAATAATATATATAATATTAATCTCTCTTCTTCTTCTTCCGGCTGCTCCCGTTACGGGTTGCCACAGCGGATCATCATCACCAGAGACAAGACTTTTCAGCCTGGGTTGAGACAAGACTTTTTCAGAGAGATAATTTCATGTCCCGTGAGATTTAACCACGCCCAGGGACAGAAATAAAAGACAAACCGTAGATGACAAAGTAGAACGTCGTAAAGAGGTTCAAAAACGTTGACGCGATACACATGCAGAGCAGGTTAGAGATAATTAAAGTTCTAAAATTCGAAAGTCTCAAAAAAGATAGCATAGATCGCATTAGTGATAAGCAAATGGAAATTATTACTCGGTGAAATGACGGAAGAGCGAAAAGAGATTGAATATATGGACATATGTGATATGACAAAAGTATGTAGATATTGTTCGGATTGAAAGCTTAAGTCGGAGACTTGTAGATTGTCAAATTTGTGTTGTCATCAGGGAAAAGCGTGTTCCTTCCCGATGAAGAGGTGTATCTGCGAGAATTTAAAGATTTGTTTGGTGAAAGTGAAATCCACATTCGCAAGCGGCAGAGACGCGAAGTGGCTGGTGCATAGCGCAGGCTGGGGTGTTGGCAAGTGAAACGAGCAGGGGGCCTAATATATATTTTAAAAAAAAAAAAAAAAAGTCCCGCTAAGCCAACAACAAACACACATTTTTTTTTTTTTTTGTTTTTTTTTTTGGCTTGATTTAGCTTTTACCAAATGTGCATTACAAACATTTGTGGCTTAGCTATAGAATGCAGTGTTCTTTTTTTGTGACTGTTTTTTAAGATTGTAATATGGAGTCTGTACTAACTTACGTCATATATTCAGTAATATTCTTTGTGAAGTGTCTATTTCTCCACATGCTTGTCTGGTTCTGTTTGTCATCCATTTTGCGTTAAGTCTAACTTAAAGCTGCAGTACATAGAAGGCATTGCTACATGCCTTTTAGTCTTATGAGTAGCACGTGTATGCCAAAAAAGATTTATACAAGTGTTCTTGTAAGGCACTAGTGAAAGCATGTTATTAATTTATAACATTTTTAAAGGATTCGTTGACTAAGTAAATGCTAAATTGTTGCCTGCTCTTTTGTACATTGTAAATGCACCTTGCAATTCACATTGATATGCAAAATCTCCTTTTTGTATGTAGTACACATATAAATTCAAATTGACAAAGTACAATTGCATCCTTTTTAAATAGGTTTCATTAATTGAAAAATGTTTGAAAACCATGAGATGTTCAATAGTAATTGTAAAAACTTGATCAAATTATGTACTAATAAATATTTTGCTTTAAAATCAAGCTGCTGTTTTTTAGTAAGAAGACAAGGTGGCTTGCAAGCCTTTTATGAGCACCATCGGCAAAAAAAAAAAAAAGCCCTAGCAGGTAGAAGGTGGACTTGTTTCATTGGCGTTCAATACCATTTATATCTCGCCATTCAGAATAAAAAAATAAAAGTTGCACTTTTGGACTTTACCAGAAAAGTAGCTTCTATGTGGCTTACGGGATCATTAGAGTATCAAGTCAGGGCCTTCTCCACGCTAAATTCCTACTTTTCTACTTTAATGATTGAGCAATATTTCAGTAAATGTGGCTTGAATATTTTTGTTGCACCTCACCGTTTCAGGCAATATGTATCAAACCAACAGCCATGTAAGATGGAGACTATTAATTGGACATGGTGTGTTGGCAGAGTAACTCAGTGCCAAAATTAGCGCTTGTAAAACAAACAGCTATTCTTTTACAGTCAAATGTCAGGTTTTGTCTTCAATTATGACAGTTTTTAAATAAATCTGAATTATATTACAGTTCAGTCTGACAGCTCTAATACGTAGTACTTTAAATGCAAACAAGAGTATAATATAGATTAATTGTTGCTTGTTTTGGATTAATTGCTGTTTGTTTTGACCTAATAGCTGTAAGGAAATAATTTTTAGTGGCACTTACTTGTTTAAATTCTGTATAATGGTTTTGGTTGGTTGTTAATTTTTACTAAATTTTGGAACCATAGGGTTTTTTTTTGTTTTTGTTTTTTATAAATTGTGCTATAGGTAAATGCACATAATGAAGCTACATATACTTTCAAGGAATCTAAAGTATTTTCTTGTAAAAATTCATCACTTAAATAGGGATGCAACAAATTAATATCTTGATCAAAAATTATTCATGCAAATATTAGAAATATTAATCATGGTATATAAATGAGAAAAGATAAATAACGTTTGGAATTGTTCAGTATATTGAAATAAAGGCTTTGAAAAAGTTGACATACTTAACTTCATTAACAACCTACTGCATTAACTTAATTTTTTTCATTTGTAATTTTTTTTTTTCTTTTTACAAAAATAAAACATTCAGAGTTAAACAAAGTAAATAAACAGGATTCAAACAAGTTTAATAAACTTCAGATAAATAATATCAAACCTAACAGTGAATGTTTTCAGTTGAAACATGGTTAAGCACAATGTTTTTAATGGTGAGACATACCTAATTTCTATCTTCAGTATTTTGTGGCTGTCTTAAATAAGCACTTTTTGAGACATTTTTATTTAGTAACGACACTATTCCTCACACGTTCTACTTAAATCAAGATGAATTATCAACTATTTGATATTTCCAAGTTTTGCCTTTGCAACATCAGGTGACTTGTTCATATGAAGATGCAACAATCTCACACTACTTTGCTTTTCTAAATGAAGGATAAGATTTAAAAAAAAAGCCCAGCCAAGTAAAGAGTGAGATAAAATGACCAACTGTTTGCATAACTAGTAGAAAGAAAACTCTGCAGCCTCACTGTGCCCCCCAGGACTGAACTATAGAAAAATTGATCTGACTTGGTTAAATTTACAACTGTGTGTGCTCATGGTTAAATTCCTGGTTTAATAATATATTAAAATGAAACAGGTGAGAAAAGGAGACTGACAGGTAGCAAATATGCTCAATCTACAAATCATTTGGGTGACATTAGTAAAAAAGATGACCCTACAGTATAAGAACAATTTGAAATATGAAGTGAAATCACTATCAAGCCATTGAATGAATTAAGTGATCATCAGCAAGGATTGTCTTTTAATTAAGTAACTGAGTTGAAACAAAAATGTGTGTCACTGCTTTAAAACTGAACCTAAGGACTTTGTTGTTCTTTCCTGCTCTACTCCTGTTCACTTGTTGTGATCGCCCAATTTCTAGCTGCAACATTTTTTTAAACATTGTCCTTCTGTAGTCTAAACTTTATCAGCTACTACTATTTTGAATTGACTTTAATGTCAGCCTGAAGAGCGCACCTATGAGAACTGTAATCGTTAAATGACACTGAAAAATGAAATTGCTTCTGCTGCATAACTGCTGGTAGGATATCTTCATGGTAGGACCTCCTTGTACTGGGGGATGAAATTATCTTGATAGAGTGTCTCCCCCAGTCCATCCATTATTATTTCAGTCCAACTGAGATAAGAACTGAAAACCATCTTATCTGGGTTGCACCTCCATCTTTTCTGTTATGGCCAATTGGTCGGTCAAGAACTCACCCTCTATCCCACTCGGGGTGCCATTCCATCCGTTATGGCATTCAAAATGTAAAACTACCTTGTGAGTCAAAGTTCTAACAATAAGTCAAATCGTAAAATGGCCTGCCTTCCAAAATAAGAGAAGCCCTTGATGTGGCTACATTTAAATCATTACTGAAGACTTGCTATTTTATCATGGCATACTGCAGATCAAGCTACTGCTGATAGAAGTGGATGAATAAGTAAGAGTCTGTTTTTGTGTAACTTGAATAGCTATAAATTTTTTTTGCAATATGTGTACAGTTTCAACAAAAAAAGAAAAATGCAGTAGTTAAGCTGTTAACTAGGTATATTTTGAATTGAACATGTTACTTCAGCTCTGTAGTTTATCCCATGAAAAATAATATACCTCTGGCAGTAAACCATAACTTCTGTTCTAAAACTGCCTTCTAAAAGTATACTGATACTGTGTTCTGCAATTGCAGTGATGTTATGATGTTTTAGCTCTGCAAACCGGCAATTATTTATTTATTTATTTATTTATTTATTTATTTATTTATTTATAAACAGTAAATGCAGGTTATCTAAATATTTGGAAACACAATCCTCAGTCTCTCTGCAATTAATGATGACACGATTTTATGCTGTATAGGTCCACAATCTTGTTATCAGCAATTCTGAATCAAGAAGCTTTTTTCTTTTTCTCTAGGCTTCACATCAATACCTTTTCATGCATCGAAGATCATAAAATGTTTCCAGTGATTACTTTTGTCTGCAGTTTTCAAATGAGAAGACTGGCTGCATTCTGCTCTAACCTGATGTTTTACAGTATGCTTATACATAAATAAAATCAAAATCATAATACTTGTAATTCCAACATGTATTGAAGTTTTAATGAAAATGAAATGCTTTTTTGAATAAAACAGAAAAGCCATCAAAGCGTTTGTTGCAATAATTGGAGCTAACAGTTTGTGGTGATACACGAAAACATTATGAAAATGAAGAAAGTAGGCTTAAAGATATCACAATAACTTTTTATTCTAAGACTGTGTTTCATGGAATTAGGATTTAGGAAGCAATCCTGGTGAGAGAGATGCATACGTGAAACTATGAACAACTGTGTGTGCATCAGATCTGTTAAAGAGCACCTTGTTTTTTGTGTATAGCAAAAACTCCAATGTGAAACTAACAGTTAATATGTAGATATGAAAAGAACAGTCCCGTTTACAATCTACTTGATAAATGAATCCTAGAGAAGTGAATTTAACATTGATAATGTTTTTCATTATTTAGTTACGTTATTTTTTATTCATGTTTAATGTAATTTTACAACCTGTTCTCCTTTGTCGGTCAGAGTTTCCTTCTGTTGCAGAAAAATTGTTCAACCAACACAGTGTAGTTCAAAGTTTCACCTACCATACTCACTGCAGCATTTAAATGAATTATGTGAAGCGCTCATGTGTGCTCTCCTCATTGAAAAATACAACACAAAACTAAAAAGTGATCAAGTGGGAGTCGAGTTGTTTCATACAGACAGACATGATGTCAACAGAAAAATATGAAAACATTATTATATTTTTTTCCCCATACACGTCTGCAAAACTTTGTTTGCAAAACTTATTACAACAGACATAATGGAAGACAGTCTGTCTTTCTGCAGGTTACTTTAGAATGTTATGATGTAATAAAAAATATTCTATGTGCTACATATTTAATACGTTTGTGCCATATGATATTTGTATGTAGTTTTCTTATCAGTGTTTTTTTGGTTGAAGTGCATTTTTAAAGAGCAAAGGGCTTATAACTTGTTCATTGTTCATTTCTTTTTTTCCTAATTTCTTACTGTACACAGAGATGTACATTCTCTGCTTTGTAACCAAGCATTTCATAAATACATCATGTCTTTTCCTAAACACAAATACTGAAGCATCTAGCATGTTCTCTTTGGTTTAATAGGTTAGTACACAGCTGATCGAGAGACTTTACCTAGCCCCCCATGAGCTTCTAAACTTGGTAGTTTTGTTTATTTCATTAAAAAAAAAACGTGTGTTTCACACTTACATTCTGTTTTTTGGAGCTGGAGTGGATAAAGAAATCCCATTTAGAAAGGACACCCTATTGACTCTGCCTTATGGTACAGAGAATTCCTAAATATCGAGGGCTCCAGATAGCTGTTTAACCTGGCTGAATAAAAACATTTCTAAATAATAATCACCTTTTTCAACCCCCTCCAACCTACACAGTTTTTAATCTTTGGAAAACATCTGGGATTAAAACACTTGGAGAATTGTATATAGATACATAGATAATAGATTTTCCACATTTCCCACCCATTTCTAATCCAGAAGAAATACTGAAGACTGGGAAACTCGTACAGTATCTAAACAATATATAAAACATTTTAAAGTTTCTCCCTTTTAAAGATCTTATGGTACAGTAGGGGAAAGGACCTTTCACTTTTATATGTCATAGAAGGATTAGAAGGCTGCCTTGTATCGAATACACTAGCTTCATATGCACAAAGCATTCAGTCATTCAGCTTGAAATATTTCATTGATCATAATTATATCGTTTAAAGGTGTCCAACTATATCCAGGGCATGGTCCAACTTGTGAATGTTGTAATCTAGATCCAGCCTGACTGGGCTACATGTTTTGGGAGTGCACCAGATGAACGTAGTTTTGGACAAATGCCTTTCAAACAGCCTTGATTTTACAATCAATCCAGACCCATTAACAGATGGGCCTAAAGTGGGGAACGACAACTTGATTTTAATTGCCTATACCACGCTACTAGCACGTAGACTGATCCTGCTTAACTAAAAGAATCCAAGCCCATCTTTTATAATTCAGTGGCTAACTGATATTCTATACTATTTGAATCTGGAAAAAATCGAATTCTCACTTAGAGGATTTGTTAAAAACTTTTTAAAATATGGCAAGATCTATCCATTTTAAAATAAGCATTTAGAAGGGACAGTCTCCTTTCTCAGATTTTAAATTTTTTGCCCATACAGTTCTTTCTTTCTTTCTTTCTCTCTTTCTCTTTCTTTCTTTCTTTCTCTCTTTCTTTCTCTCTTTCTTAAATGTGTGGAATGTTTTTTTCTCCGATTTAAAATGAAAAAAAGTTCTATGAATTCCTGTCATATTCCACTTTGACACCTCTTTTCGTAGCATTATCCAAACTGGACTTAAACTGTTTCCTGACAGGTGCATGTAAAAAAAAAAAAAAAAAAAAAAATTCATCAAAAAGCATGCAGAGCAGGAGGGCTATGAGAATTTTGTTGCACCCAAAAGCGCTGTACCCACATGTAAGATCCATTTCAGCATTTGGGTAAGGTGGCTGGCTAGTAATATGAAGTTTGCCATTTCGTGACCGAACAAAATTTGTCATCAGGGCCAAATATCATTTAGATAGAGAGTGTAATTTATTTTATTCCAAAATACCAATGCTGTTGTTCAGTAATGAATAACTTTTATGGTGGGCATCTCAACAGTTACAAGTTGTGTAATAATTTGCGCATGCAAGATGTTGTTGGTTGCGGGTTAATTTGTTCAGATGTTCTGTTTATTTATTGCTGGTTATACAAGGGTGCAGGTTGTCCAGTTAATTTTTTTACTGAGAGAAACAAAATGTGCAGGTTATATAGAAATGCAGGGGATATTCAGAAAAATAAGGTAATCCTGTATAACCCACTGCGGTGGGCTGGCGCCCCGCCTGGGATTTGTTTCCTGCCTTGCACCCTATGTTGGCTGGGATTGGCTCCAGCAGACCCCTGTGACCCTGTAGTTAGGATATAGCGGGTTGGATAGATGGATGTATAACACATTAGATTATTCAAAAACATGTGTTTATACACACACTAGGACAAATAACATTGAAAAACTTTTAAGCGAGACAATCTTAAATGTAAAAAATTAGTAGACCTCTTAAGGCTAAGATTCTTTTAGCAAGAGAGGAGAACAATGTATGGTCAAGATGTTTGGATAAGATAACTGTCCAACAAAGTATTTTTGAAGTTTCTGGTGAGTTTTTTTTTCAATACAATGTGGGTCTGTAGACAGGTTGTCTGTCAGTCCGAGAGATGCAAACAATCCTCATATCTGACCATAACACTCTTGTCTCTATTCAACCATGTTAGAATGTTTTACATTTTAGCATGAGTTTGACTTCCCATTCTTTTCTCTCTTGCTGTGTTCTGAAGTTGCCCATAAGCACTGTGACTTTAAAGTCCCTATAACTTTAATCTTTAATGATATACTTGATTTCCCAGAGTACTGTATATGGTTTCATTAAGTTGGTAATTAAAAAAATAAATAAATAAAAATAGAGCCAACTGAGAACTGCGATATGTTGCCACAGTATACCTCTAACGTTGTGCTCCCCCACCCCATGCAGCTTTGTGTTTCTCTGATCACTGTTTGATTAATTTGCTCCCATCCTATAGCAGTAAGTTAAAATCTGCTAAACCTGTGATTAATACAGTGAGAAGGTGATCTAATGAGGCAAAGCTGAAGCCACAAGCCTGCTTTGGCGGTATGGAGTCGGGTTTCTTACTTACTTGCTAACTTAGATGAACTGGTAGACACAGTAACATCTTATGCAAGCTTTTGAGAAGACTTTTGTGTCTCCACTATAAGACCTGGTTAAAATTTAACAATAGTAAACCATGGCTCACTGCAAAACTCAACCAGCTTCATCAAGCCAAGGAAGCTGCCTACAGAACATATTTGTTGGTTGACCACTCCTGGAGAGAGTAACAATAGTCATAAACTTCCTCCATCTGTACCCAGTCTGTCTCACTGTGGATTGGTACAGTCCAAACACCTTAGAGATTTTTCTTTTGTAGCCTTTCCCAGAACAATGAGCTTCAACAATTTCTTTTCTGAGATCCTCTGAAATGTCCTTCGTTGGTGGCATAATGCCACTGATGCTGCACAAGCACATTTCAAAATGAATTCCTTTATAGAACCCTGTTCTTTTAAAATAGAGTGCCCATTCACACCTGATTTTCATCACATTGATTGACAACCATGACATTTATTGACAACACCCGACTCTAATCTCATCTTCAAATTATGTGCTAGGTTCTCATACTTTTGTCTCTCACAGATATAGATACTGGGTGATTTTCCTCCATGAATTAATGACCAAGCATACTTTTGTCTCATTTATTTGGCTGGGTTCTCCATATCTACTGTTAGGACTTGTGTGAAAATCTGATGATGTTTTAAGTCATATTTATTCAAGAATATGGAAACTTTCAAGCACCACTGCATACTTAATTTCTTCCTGACAACTATCAACATTCTGTTTGAATTTGAATATAACCTAAAAATAAAAGTAAAGGCATAAAAATAAAAATTAATGAATTTATTACAATCTAGTAAATACTGAGTGCAAAAGGCAAAGCTTTATGTAATATAGAAAAATACATACCTACACTGTTGTAGTAGTTAACTTGTAGTGACTACTCGCTGCCCTGCCCTGCCCAAAAAGGGCAGAAGTAACATTAAGCTTCAATATTTAAAGACAATTTCAAACCACAATATGAGCACTTGAATTTATTTCCAGAAACAATGTCGGTCATAATGAACCCTCTCCCCTAAAGTTACCACGGATGAAAATAAGACTGCGCAATTAATCATATATTAACCATGGTTATCATTACGGCTGTGGTGATATACTAATTACAAGAAGTGACACTTACTACATTTCATTTAGTACACCTGCTTTGTCAGTGATCAAGCTTACCCAGTTACAGACTGCTCTAAACAGCAAGTGAGTATTATACTTAAGCACAGAAACATTTACTAAACCTGAATGCACTTGTAAATCACAATCAGATTTATTGGCCAAGTCTGCACACATACAAGGAATTTGACTCCAGTTTTGGTGACTCATCCGATTACAAGTTATGTAATTGACATACACAATAGTTAATAACACAACTGAGATAAAAAAAAAAAAAACACAAGAGTGTGTGTGTAAAATATATACACTCACATATATAAAGTGCAGAGTGCAACTCAGTGCAAGAAATGCCGAAATAAACACGGGGGGGAGGCCGAGTGGGGGGTCAGGTGAAGCTAACTATTTATGAGCTTGTTTGTTTTGGCATATATTAATCTGTAACGCCTGGCTGATGGAAGAAGTTCTCAAAGGTTGTGGCCTGTGGTGTGAGGTGTCAGTAATTATTTTCCTAGCCCGTTTCATTACTCTGGAATAATACAGGTCCTGTAAGGTGGTCAGTCTGGCACAAATGATATTTTTAGGCAAACCTGCTTATTCAATGTAGCATGTTCTTGTCATGTTTAGTCACTAATCTGAACCACACTGTTATGGATGAGCTGAAAAAAGACTCTGTGACTGCTGTGTAAAACTGAATCGGCAGCTCCTGTGAAAGGTTGAACTTCCTCAGCTGTTGCAGGAAATCGGTGATCCATTTACAGGTAGAGACAGGGACAGAAAGCTGGGTGAGTTTCGAGTGGAGGAGCTCCAGAATTATTGTGTTGAAAGCAGAGCTGAAGTCCACAGACAGAACCCTTTCATATGTCTTTCTGTAAGCAAACAGATGGGAGTCCAACAGGGGAGCTGTGATGTCCTTCAAGTGAGCCAACACCATTTTCTCAAAGGTCTTCATGACCACAGATGTCAGAGCAACAGGCCTGTAGTCATGCAGTTCTGTTATACTGGACTTTTTGGGGACTGGTTTGATAGTGGCTTGTTTGAAGCATAAGGGAACTACACACAACACTGATTTGTTGAAAATCTGAGTGAAGAGAGGGGCCAGTTGATCAGCACAGATTTTAAAATCGAAGGGTAAGACCCCTTCCCGACCTGTTGCTTTCTTAGTGTGTTGTCTTTTGAAGAGCCAACACACATCCTCCTCAGAGATATTTAAGGCAGGTTGAGTATGAGAATGTGTGGGTTTTTTTAAAATATGATTTACTGCAGTATGGGGGGATGGTTTCCTGTAATTTGTAATGTTTTGTAGTCCTTTCCACACTGATGCAGGTTCTTTGGCTAAGAACTGATTTTTTAGCTTTCCAGGGTAACTCTTCTTAGCCAATCTGATTTCTTTTGTCAGCGTTTTCCTTGCCTGTGTAAAGAGTGTTCTATCCTCACTTCTGTAGGCAGCTTCCTTGGCTTGATGAAGCTGGTTGAGTTTTGCAGTGAGCCATGGTTTACTATTGTTAAATTTTAACCAGGTCTTATAGTGGAGACACAAAAGTCTTCACAAAAGCTTGCATAAGATGTTACTGTGTCTACCAGTTCATCTAAGTTAGCAAGTAAGTAAGAAACCCGACTCCATACCGCCAAAGCAGGCTTGCGGCTTCAGCTTTGCCTCATTAGATCACCTTCTCACTGTATTAATCACAGGTTTAGCAGATTTTAACTTACTGCTATAGGTTGGGAGCAAATTAATCAAACAGTGATCAGAGAAACCCAAAGCTGCATGGGAGACATGCTTTAACACTGTATAGCAATGATCCAGTGTGTTACTGTGCTGCATAAATTTGGGAAGTTCCTACCTTATTAAAATCCCCTAGAATAATCAGAAGGAAGTTCGGATAATATTACTGCATGCTTATCTGATCAGCTAGATTTTGTAGTGCTGCACTCATACAGGCATGAGGTAGAACGTAGACACTAACCAGTATAAATGAGGAAAACTCCCGTGGTGAATAAAAAGGCCTACAGTTAACAAAAAGCATTTCTAAGTCAGGTCAGTACATTTTACTTAACACCGTGACACCAGCCTTCATTGATATAAAAGCAGATTCTGCCTCCTTTTCTTTTCCCTGATGTCTCTTATGCATGGTCCTTTATATAAAGATGAAAGCCAAGTAGGTGTAATGCCGAGTCCAAGATGGATTCATTTAACCAGATTTCCATGAAACACAGAGCAGAAGAAAGTGAAAAGTCCTTGTAAGTTCTGTTGAGGAGTAAAAGTTAATGCATTTTATTGCTTAAAGAGAAGAGTTCACCAGATGTAAACTTTGGAGCGCTGTTAAAAAAAAAAAACCTGCTGTCTTAACCTAACGAGTGCACCATTGCGCTTACCCCTTTTGCAATACCTGTGTCTACATCTGGTGCTGGCAACTGCTGCTCTGCCAGCTAAGATATCCAGAAAAGTTCTTCATTGTGAAAAGTCCAGTGTCAAATTACACAAAATGAATTGCCAAATATTCAAAAGTTCTTCACAATTATCCTTAATTACAGTTGAACCCCATAGAACAGGACAAATAAAGAAAATACTAGAGAGCACTGAACCGAGGCTGCCGTTTGTGGTGCCTTGATTCTCAACAACAAATCAATCGGAGGCACTTGTATCAAATGTACAATCACGAGTGACCATGCATAATGCATTTCTAGGAGTCTGATCCCTAATATCCTTTAAAAAGTATGCTCTCTATCATCATCCTTTTTAAAATTGCATTTCTTTCTCACGCTGGTGGCCACCTCCAGAAAAATTGAGAAATAATGTTAAACCTAGATCACTTAACACTTTTTATAGTTTTTAGTAGCAAAATAAAAAGGCTTGTCCATAAATTGGAGTTATTTTGTAGCGACGATGTTGATCAAAAAAGCATGGTGTACGAACAGTTGCAACACTGCAAGCACACCTTTACGTAACTTTCTAAAATACTAACATAGTCTGTTGTGTTGAGAGTGCATGAAAAATAAACAATCAGCACCAAGTTCCAGTAGTGTTAGGTGTATGCACCATTAGTTATCTGCTGAACGTGTTAATACATAAGAAGCCATCATGTTTTAAACAAGGTCCTGATTAAAGCTGTACACAATGAAAGTTATTTCCTCCTTCAATTATTTTTTCCAGTCTTTCATTGCCTTTTCTTTATTCCAAATGAAGAGGATCTAAAGCATTGTGTTTTGTGTTTTGATTTGCATTCAAATAAACAAAGGAACACTAAATTGGAGTTTAACGTTTTCCACATATTTGTATAGTGAGTGGTGGTGTGATGGCAGTTTTTTTTTTTTAAAGTCATGTTTGTTTTGGGATAAATAAAAAGGAATTCTTTGTGTAATGCTTAATTTTTGTTTAATAATTATTTGAATCTCATTAATTTACAGCATGTATTGTTTTACACAAAGTGACACAAGTATTTTTTTCAATGTCCTTTATCTTTATTGTAAAAATAAAAAAAGAATATATTAGACACCATATTTTAGCTTTTCAACTAATACACAATTTACAGTTTTTACATTGACATTTTTAAAGTGGTTCCCTTAAAAATGAAGATTCTACTATTACCATATGTACAGGTGTCCACAATACAGTAAATGCAGCTGACAAACTACATATTTCATTGTAGTGCTTGCAATTGAAATTATCACAATTATACCAAATTGAGGTGGTAATCCTCAATTCTTAATTTTGTCATACCGTAGATCCCGGAATATAAGCCGACTCGGTATATAAGCCGACCCCCTTTTCTACCTACTAAATTACATGTATTTGCCGATGACCGGTATTTAAGCCGACCCCCTTCTCCAAGCAAAATTTTCTAAATTTCCTTAAAAGTGTCTCTTCAGGTATATTTATCATGTTTATCGGCGAGAATTTCAGACTTGCTGGCATTTTTGATGGAAACCAGGAAGTGATTGCGGAGAAGTTTGGTAAAATGAAACCTTTGTGTTGAGACTATATATGCAAATACGGTACATCAGCGGGTGGATTTCCGGACACTCGTTATAAATTTGATTAACTTAAATACGCAATACAGTGGACCCTTGACTTACGAACTTAATTCGTTCGCGAGGGCTGGTTGTAACTCATAGTCTTGACTTACAACCAACTTTTTTCCCATAAGAAATAATGAAAATACCCATAATGCATTCCGAACCTCCCACTGCAACACTTAATCTTTTCATAATAAAAAAGGGTTGTATAATGTGCATAATTTACCAAAACACCAACAATTCTTCTAATGTACTAACCAAAAAGTTATACAAAGTGCCTAGCTTAACAGAAGTAGGCTAGATTAAGCTAGGAGCATGGCGGCGCGCGTGGTCGCAGCGGCTCAGGGCTCTCCTTTTCAGTGCACTTTTTTGTTGCTTTTGTACTTTTTTTTTTTTTTTTTTTTTTTTTTGCTTGTTGGTGCACAATCGGTTCGGCGAACATCCGCTACACCCGTCAGAACCTTATAGACATTGGTGTCCAGAGCCAGACATCTGTTTTCGTGTGTTTTTCATCACACACACACAACATCCCAGACAACATAGCGAGACCAGCGGGCTCTCCGTGGATTGTTGTCGGGTCTAGGAGACGATGCAGCCGGACGAGGGAAAGAAAGCAGAAGCGTGGCCACAGATCCGCCGTTATGCTAAGGCTAAAGAAACAACCATACAAGCCCTATTGCATCTTTTCGCACCATTTGTTTATTTGTTTATTTACTTGTGTTCTACACATATGTCTGCACTGAAGGAGCTGCTTTTAATCTCATTGTGTATAGTGACAATAAAAGGCATTCTATTCTATTCTAGAAACAACAATTTCATACTGTACTTACCATTTAATTTGACATCTTTGGGCTGCAGGAAGGGAGGAGGAGGAGAATGAAACGGAAGGTGGTTATTGTTTAGAAGGAGCCTCCTTATGCAAATCTTTTCTTTGTAAAATTGTCGAGATGGTGGATTTCGACATGCTGTACATATTAGCGAGATCGGTCACACGAACAGCACTCTCATATTTCAAACACAATTTCCATCTTCGTTTCGATTGTGATCGCTTTCTTTACCTTCGTTACCTTCTCTTCCTTCCTTAGCAATTATGTGTCTTGCTTGCATGGTCTTAGTGAATTATATATATAGGTAAATCACTGCAATGACCGAAATTACATCCACAAACACATGTATCTAGGCTCCGACTGACGCTTACTAACGCTCTCGGTTGTTTGTTTACAATCGCGCAAGCGGATACACGTGACCGCATTCGGGTCGTAACGCAAGATGTTGGTCGTAAATCAAAACAAAAATTTTTATTTTAAACTTCCTGATAATTTATTATAAATTTTATTACAGTTTTTCTCGATTGGTTTGGCTCATTTCTTGAAACCGAGATGACATTCTCAAAACCATAAGGTCATTTGGCCAAACAGTCTTACAGTGCTGCCCAACATTATAGCTCACTAGCAAAACAAATATCTTACCCCAAACTCTTCGTCCATGCTTCAAAAGCAGATTCCTTTCCCATATAAAAGGTCAGTACAGTCAGAATAGCACAGATCCTTCTCAATTGCCTTGGCACATGTGCATTCATTTAGTGCTTTTGTCAGAATACCCCGGATGGTTTAGCACAACACCATGGATCCCCTGCAAAAGCTCATATCTCTCCCAAAAGAGTTTATCCATGTGTCAAAACTAAATATCCTTCCCATATAAATAGTCAATGCCCCCAAAATGCATTATACCTTTGGCATTGTTTAAGCACTGCAAGTCAAAATGCTTAGACGTTTTGTCACTGAGGCACAGGTCTAGCAACAGAATACCACTATGAATAAAACCAAAAGATTTTACAGTAAAATCAGCCTCCAATAAACCACTCATATACTCAAGGAAACTGTAAACATTTTTATTCGTACAAAGAAATGTTAACATTAGAGAACATACTGTGAAAAGAAAACATATACAGGATTCTGTAAATGTGAACAGTTATAAACACAAACAAAAAAAAACAAAAAAACTCTAGCCCACCATACTGTAAATAAAGTCTCAGAACTATAGTACAGTAATATTTTCAGTGGTCGCCATTGTCACCCTCTCCTTCCTGGCCACCATCCTCATCCTCCTGGCCATCGACGCGCTGCTCTCTGTCAGGCCATAAATTCTCATCCACATCGCAACGGATATTTTCTCGTGCGATGCAGCGAGGGAAGAAACGGCGTGAATTTCTCAACCATCCCCTACATTGATCCCCTGTGATGTCCTCACATGCAGCATCCATTGCATGCAGCAGGGCCCTCTGGTCTTGAGCCTGATGCTCATACACCCTCCACCTCCAAGCTGAAAAAACTCCTCAATTGGATTCAGGAAAGGAGAGTAAGGTGGAAGAAACTCCATTAGCATCCGGGGATGGGTGGTGAACCAGGTTCTGATGCGTGGGCCGCGGTGGAAGTTCACATTATCCCACACAATGACATAATGTGGTAGCTGAGGTCCTTCTACACCTCTCTCATTTTCTGGGATCAGATCAGTATAAAGGTGGTCCAAAAAATTGAGGAGCTTTTGTGTATTGTAGGGCCCTAAACTGGGAATGTGTGTGGCCACACCTCTTTCTGATATAGCGGCACACATTGTTATATTTGCTCCTCGCTGGCCTGGGACATCCACAGTGGCTCGGTGGCCAATGATGTTACGGCCACGCCTTCAACCTTTGGCCAGGTTGAAGCCAGCTTCATCAACGTAGACTAGGATGTGAGGGGTTTCGTTGCCTTCTAATGCCATAATTCTCTACAATAGAATAGAAATAAATCTAATCAGTCAAGTAGAGACAGATACTGCAGGGAGGATCTAAAGTACTGTACAAACAGGGAGTGGGAAACTGAAGACAATTTCTAGGAAAAATGCTCTAGTCACACAAAGCTGGATTCTGAAGGTGAAAAGGATAACGCAAAACAAAAAAACAGTGGTAACCATGTCTTACTGTAATAGTGTTACAATGATAGACAACCAGTAGTTGACTTACATGCACATACTGGTACCGCAGCCCTTTCACTCTGTCAGAGTTTCTCTCAAATGGTACCCTGTAAATCTGTTTCATGGTCATCTGATGTTTCTTCAATACCCGGTCTATTGTGGAGATGCTGATAGAGTTTATATTTTGGAACATTACATTGTCTAGCAGGATTGCATTACGAATCTGTCTCAGTGTGATGGCATTATTTGCAATGACCATGTTGCATATTTCTTGTTCTTGTTGTTCATTTAGAAGTTTTCTTCTGCCACCCACTTGAGACTGTCGTCCAATCCTAGACATACAAGTCAAAGGTCAACACTGTAAATTTGTTACAAAATGAGTTACCAATGTAATTGTACTGCTGTTTTATGGTACTAGAAGTGTGATGCACTGCACAGTGACTGGAATACTATTCACAGTATTTTCTCCATTTTTTTGTCTTTGTCATTTTTATAGTATCATATAACATCACATGACGATATTACAGTACTCTAGGCCTACACACACACCAACACTGAATAGTTCAATAGCATAGTTCTGTACCTGTTTTCCCTGCGAAAGGTTTGGATGATGGAGGAGACTGTAGACCGAGGCACATTAGGCTGCACTCGGCGACCTGCCTCTGCCATTGTGAGGTGATGGTTTATGACGTGGTCAATAAGGGTGGCCCGGATTTCATCTGGGACATCATGGTGCCTCCGTGCTCCTCGGCCTCTTCCCCCTATTCCTCCACACATTCTCACTCCTCCTCTTCCTCTTCTTCTTCCTCCTCTTCCTCGAGCAGGAAGTTGCTGTTGTACTTGGCAAGGTGCTTCCATGTTCACACTGCAAATGAAACTGGCCCCGCGCCAAGCTCTGTCTATATACTTTTGGCAGCAGTCATAATCATAGACAACACCTGTCAGGTATCTGAACAACCTGTTTGATTGGTCATCTGAGATGTGGGAAACTGCTCCTTCGTTAGTTCTAATTTCACCTGATTGATTGTCAAGTACTGTCATAACTTTATCAAATGTTCCAAGATATTCTTTCATGGTATTATATCTTTGACTAATTTTGACAGTTGAACAGACAATTGTGCATATGATGACTTACACAATGAAACCATGCTGATATGTTTTGGAGTGAGTGACCATTTCACTGAAAAATCAACTAATCAGTTTAGATCGGCAAGATCTATTTATTTGGAAAATGTGCTAAATGTGGGCTCATTGTGCTAACTGTAGCTACTTGTACATAATCATTTGAAAAGAAGCACAGAGTCACTTGAGACATGTACTAAAGCATTTGCAATTTGATTAAACCAATGAAAAATGACATTCTGTTGTGAACAATTGCAAGGTGGTTTGGAGATTTGTCCATGTTATTTTGAGAATGTCATCTCGGTTTCAGGAAATGAGCCAAACCAATCGAGAAAAACTGTAATAAAATCAACAACTAAAACACTTTTTTGAATAAATTCTTTAACACTAGAATTACCAGAGCCTACAAAAAAACTCGTAAATCCGTCCCACCTTAAATCGCTTCTTAAAACCGTTCTCGCCTCTCCGCCAGCGTCTTTTGTTAATCTAAATGTGCTGATAAAAGAAAAGTTGCAAGTAGCCGGCTATTCCATCCCCCCACCGACTTAGAACGTGCACAAACTTCACCCAGCTCATGCCTTGATTGATTTTCTGGGAGTGAAGTGTTAGTTTTAGAGTGGAAATAATAGATCGTTGTTTAGAACACATGCATTTCATGTCTGTTCCGTTTCTACAGTAATCTGTGTAAACACATTGTTAAAACAAAAATGTTTTTTTTATATTCTAGTAGTAGAGTATTCAAATAATATTGCATTTCTCTCTATGCAGTGGTTTCTATTACACACCTGAAAGAAAGAGACAATATATGTGAAAGAAAGAGACAATATAACACATTGTTAAAACAGAAACATTTTTTATATTCTAGTAGTAGATGACAAAATGTAGGCATAAACTATATAATGTATCAAGCCTGAAGTCCAAATATCAAAGAAATATTTTCACAGAAGGTACAAATCTAACACAACAATTGCGCTTTTATTCAAAAATATAACTGCAGAAACAAAAAGCCGCCTTAACATGCGACATTGACACGTGTGTATTATGACTGCCTCCGTGGAACAATAGAATCAGCTGCCGACTGGGAATCAGAAGGTTGCGAGTTCGATCCTGCACCACTCCAGTTTGAGAAATAAACTGCTCTTAGTCTTACTGTTTTAGAATAAAAACATACATTTGATTTCAGTCTGTAACAGCAGGTGTAATTTATGATACTTGTAAAGGTTAGCTTTTTTATTTTTATTTTTTATTAGTCAGTTTTATTATCTTGGCCGTGTTCACAAGCCCAAACACACCCCACCCCCGCATCTGACACTGCTGTTTTCACATAGACGTGCTATAACAGAGGTAAACTCAGCTCCCTTCTACATCGGAGCAAGAATACACATACCATTGCTTGCATACTAAAGTGTCAGCAGGCACTTTTCGTGGCATTACACACATTTTTGAGCATGCCCTCTGCACACTACATGTGACTTTAGGCTTTAGGAAGTAAGTAAATAAATAAAGGTAAATTGCGTCATAAAATGATTTCTTCAAAACCTCACATACACTCACCTAAAGGATTATTAGGAACACCATACTAATACGGTGTTTGACCCCCTTTCGCCTTCAGAACTTCCTTAATTCTACGTGGCATTGATTCAACAAGGGGCCGAAAGCATTCTTTAGAAATGTTGGCCCATATTGATAGGATAGCATCTTGCAGTTGATGGAGATTTGTGGGATGCACATCCAGGGCATGTAGCTCCCGTTCCACAATATCCCAAAGATGCTCTGTTGGGTTGAGATCTGGTGACTGTGGGGGCCATTTTAGTACAGTGAACTCATTGTCATGTTCAAGAAACCAATTTGAAATGATTCGAGCTTTGTGACATGGTGCATTATCCTGCTGGAAGTAGCCATCAGAGGATGGGTACATGGTGGTCATGAAGGGATGGACATGGTCAGAAACAATGCTCAGGTAGCCCGTGGCATTAAACGATGCCCAATTGGCACTAAGGGGCCTAAAGTGTGCCAAGAAAACATCCCCCACACCATTACACCACCACCACCAGCCTGCGCAGTGGTAACAAGGCATGATGGATCCATGTTCTCATTCTGTTTACGCCAAATTCTGACTCTACCATTTGAATGTCTCAACAGAAATCGAGACTCATCAGACCAGGCAACATTTTTCTAGTGTTCAACTGTCTCATTTTGGTGAGCTTGTGCAAATTGTAGCCTCTTTTTCCTATTTGTAGTGGAGATGAGTGGTACCCGGTGGGGTCTTCTGCTGTTGTAGCCCATCCGCCTCAAGGTTGTGCATGTTGTGGCTTCCAAATGCTTTGGTGCATACCTCGGTTGTAACGAGTGGTTATTTCAGTCAAAGTTGCTCTTCTATCAGCTTGAATCAGTCGGCCCATTCTCCTCTGACCTCTAGCATCAACAAGGCATTTTCGCCCACAGGACTGCCGCATACTGGATGTTTTTCCCTTTTCACACCATTCTTTGTAAACCCTAGAAATGGTTGTGCGTGAAAATCCCAGTAACTGAGCAGATTGTGAAATACTCAGACCGGCCACGCTGGCACCAACAACCATGCCACGCTCAAAATTGCTTAAATCACCTTTCTTTCCCATTCTGACATTCAGTTTGGAGTTCAGGAGATTGTCTTGACCAGGACCACACCCCTAAATGCATTGAAGCAACTGCCATGTGATTGGTTGATTAGATAATTGCATTAATGAGAAATTGAACAGGTGTTCCTAATAATCCTTTAGGTGAGTGTATATTTGTCTCTTTCTTTTTATAAAATGTGCGTTGATCATCGCCAGCATGTTGTAGTATACAGCATGTGGCCACCTGTATGTTCTTGCATGCACTGAATAAGAGACAAATATACAGTCTGACTGAGAGAATCAGACTGAAAAAAAGCAAACATTTAGAAATGCCATACTTTTACAGCTGTTCGTTTTCAAATAATATTGCATTTGTGCGATGATGTTGTCACATATATTGTCTCTTTCAGGTGTGTAATAGAAACCACCGCATAGAGAGAAATGCAATATTGTTTGAATACTCTACTACTAGAATATAAAAAAATTTCTGTTTTAACAATGTGTTTACACAGATTACTGTAGAAACGGAACAGACATAAAATGCGTGTGTTCTAAACAACAATCTATTATTTCCACTCTAAAACTCCACTTCACTCCCAGAAAATCAATCAAGGCATGAGCTGGGTGAAGTCTGTGCACGTTCTAAGTTGGTGGGGGGATGGAATAGCCGGCTACTTGCAGCTTTTCTTTTATCAGCACATTTAGATTAACAAAAGACGCTGGCGGAGAGGTGAGAACGGTTTTAAGAAGCGATTTAAGGTGGGACGGATTTACGAGTTTTTTCGTATGCTCTGGTAATTCTAGTGTTAATTTAAAGTACCGGCATGCAAAGTTACTTCTTCATCTGAAAGATGGCGCTGTGGTTTCATCATTAATTACTTCCGTATTCATCTGCAAAACCGGCATTGCGCTGGAAATCTTGAATCTGAAACGATACTCGTTGTATAAGACGACCCCCAAACTCCAAGCCAAAAATCTAGGACGAAATTTTCGTCTTATATTCCGGAACCTACAGTAATCGTTCATCCATACATTAACACATAAACATAGAAGTGAACTAATATATTGTGCACTTTTCACAGTAACAGTGTTTACAATGTTTAAAAAGTCAAAAAGGCAACAGAACCACATGCAATCTATATTTGTGTCCATGTAAATTGATCTGTTAAAAACAAAAAAAAAAATCGATCATCTCCCAAGTAAGTAGAAAAGACAAAAGTATTCCAAACTCCTCTTGCTCACCTAGATTAATTTGATTACTTATGCACAGTCCCATGACAACTTTCCTGTTTTTCCTTTGAAAAAGGTGGATTGAGCCAGCTGTTCTTCACCACTACTCCCAACCAAATTATAGCATTTTTATTGAACGGTAAATCAAATCATGGTGTAAAGCCTTCCTCCTTGTTTGCCGTGACTCGCTGCAACACTAGTGAAACTCCTCAATCTAAATCCCATATTTGTTATCTTAGTTCATTTGCCATTGACCGACTTGAACATATTTTACCTTGGTAATTTGCTTATTTTTGTACCAGTACAATTTCTGTATACTGTTTATATTATTTTGTAGCAGGGACATAGTCTTTTAAAACATTCAAGCTGGTGAGTAATTATACTTCATTTCTTTAGTAAGAGGCAAATTCTGATTAAATATGCATTTTAGGTTAAAAAAAAAATCTCAAATTATGTAGTGGATTCACAGACCTAAAAGCATGTTTGTACATTTTGATATACACTCACCTAAAGGATTATTAGGAACACCTGTTCAATTTCTCATTAATGCAATTATCTAATCAACCAATCACATGGCAGTTGCTTCAATGCATTTAGGGGTGTGGTCCTGGTCAAGACAATCTCCTGAACTCCAAACTGAATGTCAGAATGGGAAAGAAAGGTGATTTAAGCAATTTTGAGCGTGGCATGGTTGTTGGTGCCAGACGGGCCGGTCTGAGTATTTCACAATCTGCTCAGTTAGTGGGATTTTCACACACCGCCATTTCTAGGGTTTACAAAGAATGGTGTGAAAAGGGAAAAACATCCAGTATGCGGCAGTCCTGTGGGCAAAATGCCTTCTTGATGCTAGAGGTCAGAGGAGAATGGGCCGACTGATTCAAGCTGATAGAAGAGCAACTTTGACTGAAATAACCACTCGTTACAACCGAGGTATGCAGCAAAGCATTTGTGAAGCCACAACACGCACAACCTTGAGGCGGATGGGCTACAACAGCAGAAGACCCCACCGGGTACCACTCATCTCCACTACAAATAGGAAAAAGAGGCTACAATTTGCACAAGCTCACCAAAATTGGACAGTTGAACACTGGAAAAATGTTGCCTGGTCTGATGAGTCTCGATTTCTGTTGAGACATTCAAATGGTAGAGTCAGAATTTGGCGTAAACAGAATGAGAATATGGATCCATCATGACTTGTTACCACTGTGCAGGCTGGTGGTGGTGGTGTAATGGTGTGGGGGATGTTTTCTTGGCACACTTTAGGCCCCTTAGTGCCAATTGGGCATCGTTTAAATGCCACGGGCTACCTGAGCATTGTTTCTGACCATGTCCATCCCTTCATGACCACCATGTACCCATCCTCTGATGGCTACTTCCAGCAGGATAATGCACCATGTCACAAAGTTCGAATCATTTCAAATTGGTTTCTTGAACATGAAAAATGAGTTCACTGTACTAAAATGACCCCCACAGTCACCAGATCTCAACCCAATAGAGTATCTTTGGGATGTGGTGGAACGGGAGCTTCATGCCCTGGATGTGCATCCCACAAATCTCCATCAACTGCAAGATGCTATACTATCAATATGGGCCAACATTTCTAAAGAATGCTTTCGGCCCCTTGTTGAATCAATGCCACGTAGAATTAAGGCAGTTCTGAAGGTGAAAGGGGGTCAAACACCGTATTAGTATGGTGTTCCTAATAATCCTTTAGGTGAGTGTAGATCAGTTTTAACAGCTTGCTCAAGAAGTGATTTACTACAATTTAAACAGAAAGGCTTTTTGCAAGTCTCTTTTATTACCAGACTAGACCAATGAATAGATTTTCTGCTCAAAATGCCAAAGCATCCATTAATAGACTAATATTGTGTACTAGATGTGTTTTGAAGGATCTGTTAATACTTGTGTTCTTTCTCTGTTTCTGTTTTACAGTATTTCTGTGCCGAGTTGGGCTGCACATTTATGGCGTTTGTGAATGTCAGCAGAGATTTCTGCCGGGCTCAGCACCTTGCCTTTGCAGACAAGTAAATTGTTTGCTCTTCGTGGCAAGACAGCAGCAGAACAGACCTGTAGACAGAAGCCTGTTGGAGTGGTGTCCTTTGGTCTAAATCAATTCTTTTTACAAGCCTCTGGCAAAGTAGTGACATCTGCCCTATAACTTCACTTTCTCTGTAATGACCAGATTATTGTACATGTCCTGAATGGGGTAAACATATGCAACTTGTTTTGATGTTCGAAGGATATTTTTTCCTTATCTTCCCAACTTTTTTTTTTTTCTTTTTGACAAGGCAGGCAGGTTTTTAAAGTCTGCTAACTTTTTAAGCCATTTTTACTTTTCAACTACAGACTTTAAATTAATCAAGCTATACGTTGAGCCAAAGTGAGAACTATCCATCTGTCCTATCTTCAAAATAAATTAAACAAAGGAATCAACTTTATTTTTGTTGATATTTTTACAGCCTATTTTTTTTTTTTTTTTTTTTTGTGTTTTATTTGCCAACATGAGCCGTCCAGCACCTGTGGAAATTGTATTTGAAACAATGAGATTTTTAATAACTCACAATCCAACAAATTCTACTCTCAACAAATTTACTGAGGTAAGGTATTTATTCTTGGCTGTATGCAGCATTTTTTCATGTGATAAGCCATATCTTGTTTACTCACTTTAAGTTTGTTTTTAAGTATATATTTCAATTTAAAATTATTTCATAAGTGGGTTAAGTATTTAAACCAGGGATCTCCAACACGTCGCTCATGAGCTACCGGTAGCTCGCAACCCCTTTCCAAGTAGCTCGCCAGGGTTAATGAATCTTACATAAATTTGAAAACTTGATTAGTCAAATTTGGGGGTGGGCGATCTTTCCAAAAAATCATATCACAATCCACAATCTGAATTGCAATCTATCTTTTCAATGTGGAGTACGCTTAAGAGAATATCCGGACTAAAACTCTTCAAGACCAGACCTAAGTAACACTTTATTTTAAATATCAACCAAATTTGAATTCAATTATTCTCTCATTCACTAGCTAAGCGGAGTTAAGGAACACTCCCCAGAGCTGGCGAGTGAGTGAGGAAGGCCCCTCCCCTTGGCTCGCTGCCTTTTTCTCGGATTCACACAAATAAATTGGTACCGCAAATGAACTGTGATACATAGCGAAATGAGAGAAGTCGGAAAGTCAACCGGAATTTTCAAGCAAATTATAGAAAAAAAAGATCTAAATCCGTTAAGTAGATCTCTCATGAAAAGCGGACAGACATACAGATAGACATTGGATTTTTATCTAGTATATAAAGCAGAGTCAATGTATGTTTGTTTGTCCGCCATACAAATCTGCACCGGGCGTCTGATCGCCACCAAACTGGGCATTGGGCTCCTTTGTGACCAGGAGGAGGTCATGGGGTATGTTTGGTTGGGAAAAATGTCTGATGCATTAGCAGATGAAAGCAGATATCTGTGTTCATTGTAGAGCTCTAAAATGGAAAGGAGAGTCACTGGGATTGTGTTGCTCAAATGGGAAGGTGAAACTGCCATCTCTGCTTCGTCCATTTGAACCTCTACACTCTTTGATGTCAGGATCAACACCAATTTCAAAGCGTTTCTTGAACAACATCAGGAAGTACTATTCCTGTTTTCAAATGACTTCTTTTGATGCAACTAAACAAATACGAGAGGATGGGTTCATGCCCACATTTAAAGTGCAAGGTCAAGTTTACCATACAATAGGATGATTACTTCCATTAACTGATGGGACAATTGAGTTCCTTCAGATCTACTTCATGGGTGATATTTCCACAACACCGCATCATAGACACAGCAAAATACCGAACGTGAGACTGGACATTGTGATGGATTTAGAATGATTCCTTCATGAGAACAACGAATATGTCACCCTTTTCAAGACTGCACTTCAACGCATGTCAACAGATGATTATAAAGTTGTCATAAGAGCTGACAAAATGCCACAGGGACAGCATCACCGACGATTCAATGCTCCAAAGCTTGATGAGGTTGCCATTGTAATGGTGGGCAATGACTTTGGGAAGCGGGACATTATCATTGAGAAAAGGAAAAGAAGTCTTCAGCGTGTGGCAGTTTCACACACGTCGTATGATGCCCTTCAGTATCCACTAATCTTTTGGCAAGGCGAAGATGGGTATTACTTTGGAATTCCACAAACGGATCTATCTACAGGCAACTCTGTTGCTGGCAAGAAACTCAGTGCAATGGTCTTTTATGCTTACCGACTAATGATTAGAGTTTCTGAAGAGAATCACATCTTAAAATGCCAGCAACTGTTCTATCAATACATATTATTGAAGCAACTATCATAACAGGTGAAAATGTTTTCATACCAAGAATACCGCTGATTCAAAATGATTTACCCTTTGATTTCAAACGGCTACAATTTCCTGTTCGTTTGGCTTTTGCTATGTCAATTAATAAGGCTCAAGGGCAATCACTGCAAGTTGCAGGCATCAATTTGGAAAATCTATGCTTTTCACACTGACAAATCTACGTAGCATGTTCTAGAGTGGGCAATACTCAGAATTTGTTCATTTTCGCGGTACAAGGGGAAAAAAAAAATATAGTCTATCCAAAGGCTCTGGAATAGCCACTTGTATTACCTATTACAATAAAATATGAATCAGAAAAATGTTTGTTCTATTTCTATGTTGTGTTTCTTTCATTTGGGAAATTCATTATACATTCCCGGGCAACGCCGGGTACTGCTGCTAGTATGTTATATAGTAAACCTTCAAAATAATGTGCAGTTAAAGTCTCGACAGAATTCTCAGCATTTCTGGAGCTTAGTAGAGCCAGATAACTATAAGAATCTTCACCAAGCAGCTCTGAAAATGTCTTTGTTTGGGTCTACATACCTCTGTAAGTCTGCCTTTTCTGACATGAATGTCATGAAATCAAAGTTCAGAACAAGACTGACAGATGAACATTCATGACTCCATAAGAGTGAACCTAAGTGGCTACACTCCACCATACACCTCTCTTGTTGACTCCATGCAGTGCCAGTCATCTGACTGACTAAAAAACACATCACACATGCAACTGGACATGTGAATACTCTTGTGAAGTGAAACAGTGACATGTAACAAAATGACAAATGTATAAGTAATATCTGTATTTGTTAATTGTATTTTGACAGCATTCATGTTTTAATTCAATAGTGTACAAAATTCACTTGCTGGTGAACTAAGTATTTTTTGTGATGTTTTAATGCAAAATGTGAGTTGTGGACACCAACATTTTGTAAATTTTCTGGCAAAACAAGTTTATTCAGTTTGTTTAGGTTGAAATAAGCTATGAGAATAAACATTAGAAAACATGAGTGGTTCTCGGTCATTTTCATTTTGTAAAAGTAGCTCTCGGAGTGGGGGGGGGGGGGGAATGTTAGAGACCCCTGATTTAAGATTAAAGATTAAAAGGTGACATGATTGAAGTGTTTAAAATTATGAAGGGAATTAGTACAGTGGATCGAGACTTGTATTTTAAAATGAGTTCATCAAGAACATGGGGACACAGTTGGAAACTTGTTAAGGGTAAATTTCGCACAAACATTAGGAAGTTTTTCTTTACACAAAGAACGATAGACACTTGGAATAAGCTACCAAGTAGTGTGGTAGACAGTAAGACGTTAGGGATTTTCAAAACTCGACTTGATGTTTTCTTGGAGGAAACAAGTGGATAGGACTGGCGAGCTTTGTTGGGCTGAACGGCCTGTTCTCGTCTAGAATGTTCTAATGATTTAAACATTCTAGGATAAAAGTGTTCATTCACTTTATTTTACTTAGTGTTGAATTTTTATTTTGAAGGTACCATATCAAAATATATTCTGTTAGCAAAACATTGCAGATAATAAGTATTTTGATCTTCATCTCAAAATATGAATATGTCATTATTTTAGCATGAAGGTAGTCATATTGTAATAACATTCTCCAAAAACCAGGTCAGGGTCAAGGGGAGATGAAAGTGTTCTGGCCACACTGGACTCAATGCAAGAAACAATCCTGAAGGTTGTTAGTTGCCTAGTGATGCACACACCCATAATTGCACTCAAAAATTGTTAAGGTTAGGCGCAGTGAGGCTTAACCCGTGCATAAGAACAGTAAACCCATAATGAGCAGAGCAAAAGCAGGTAATAAGAGTATGGACAGGCACAAAATATATATATATTAAGAACCATATATACATTTATTATCTAAACTGGTTTATCCAGAGCAGGATCACAGGAAACCTGGAGCCTACCCAAGCAGGTTTGGATGCAAGGCAGGAAAAATCCCTGGTATGCAATATGTGTGATATTCCTGATGTTAAGAACAAAAAGAATATGGTATTTCAACTATCTATTTTGATAGAGAGAGAAACATTGAAAAAATGGGGACAAATAATTTAAAACATAATTCTCCTACTGGATTATTTTCGTAATATCAGGTATTTTGAGCTGTGAATGTTAACTAAAATAGATACAGTGCATCCGGAAAGTATTCAAAGCGCATCACTTTTTCCACATTTTGTTATGTTACAGCCTTATTCCCAAATGGATTAAATTAATTTTTTCCTCAGAATTCTACACACAACACCCCATAATGACAACGTGAAAAAAGTTTACTTGAGATTTTTGCAAATTTATTAAAAATAAAAAAAATTGAGAAAGCACATGTACATAAGTATTTACAGCCTTTGCCATGAAGCTCAATATTGAGCTCAGGTGCATCCTGTTTCCTCTGATCATCCTTGAGATGTTTCTGCAGCTTAATTGGAGTCCACCTGTGGTAAATTCAGTTGATTGAACATGATTTGGAAAGGTACACACCTGTCTATATAAGGTCCCACAGTTGACAGTTCATGTCAGAGCACAAACCAAGCATGAAGTCAAAGGAATTCTCTGTAGACCTCCGAAACAGGATTGTCTCAAGGCACAAATCTGGGGAAGGTTACAGAAAAATTTCTGCTGCTTCAAAGGTCCCAAGGAGCGCAGTGGCCTCCATCATCTGTAAGTGGAAGAAGTTCGAAACCACCATGACTCTTCCTAGAGCTGGCTGGCCATCTAAATTGAGCAATCGGGGGGAGAAGGGCCTTAGTCAGGGAGGTGACCAAGAACCCGATGGTCACTCTGTCAGAGCTCCAGAGGTCTTCTGTGGAGAGAGGAGAACCTTCCAGAAGGACAACCATCTCTGCAACAATCCACCAATCAGGCCTGTATGGTAGAGTGGCCAGACGGAAGCCACTCCTTAGTAAAAGGCACATGGCAGCCTGCCTGGAGTTTGCCAAAAGGCTCCTGAAGGACTCTCAGACCATGAGAAACACAATTCTCTGCTCTGATGAGACAAAGGTTGAACTCTTTGGTATGAATACCTGGCGTCACGTTTGGAGGAAACCAGGCACCGCTCATCACCAGGCCAATACCATCCCTACATTGAAGCATGGTGGTGGCAGCATCATGCTGTGGGGATGTTTTTCAGTGGCAGGAACTGGGAGACTAGTCAGGATAAAGGGAAAGATGACTGCAGCAATGTACAGAGACATCCTGGATGAAAACCTGTTCCAGAGCGCTCTTGACCTCAGACTGGGGCGACGGTTCATCTTTCAGCAGGACAACGACCCTAAGCACACAGCCAAGATATCAAGAGAGTGGCTTTAGGACAACTCTGTGAATATCCTTGAGTGGCCCAGCCAGAGCCCAGACTTGAATCCGATTGAACATCTCTGGAGAGATTTTAAAATGGCTGTGCACCGACGCTTCCCATCCAACCTGATGGAGCTTGAGAGGTGCTGCAAAGAGGAATGGGTAAAACTGGCCAAGGATAGGTGTGCCAAGCTTGTGGCATCATATTCAAAAAGACTTGAGGCTGTAATTGCTGCCAAAGGTGCATCAACAAAGTATTGAGCAAAGGCTGTGAACACTTATGTACATGTGATTTCTCAGTTTTTTTTATTTTTAATAAATTTGCAAAAACCTCAAGTAAACTTTTTTCACGTTGTCATTATGGGGTGTTGTATGTAGAATTCTGAGGAAAAAAATGAATTTAATTCATTTTGAAATGAGGCTGTAACAAAATGTGGAAAAAGTGATGCGCTATGAATACTTTCCGGATGCACTGTAAATTAATAAATATAGCATAAATACAAAAACACATTAGTATGTTTAACTTTTCATTACTTGGCAAACTCTCTTCCCCCACCTACCTGTAGGTCAGTAGAGACATTGCCAACTTAGGAGTTTTACAAGGTTTGTATCGCTTCGTTGTTAAACGTTTTTAAAGCAAAAGTCATTGGTCAGCAACAATATGCTGATCTTGTATGATGACATAGTCTCTCGATCAGAGCTGTTTTATTTTCAAAAATCGTGAGTGGTCTCCTCTGTCTCGTGTACTCAGATATGGGGATGGATATTTGAGGAGTAAACCGCAAGACAATGATTATATTATGTACATTAAAAAACCATCAACATCAAATCAATAATATATTGATCAATTATTATAAAAGCAAAGTTGAATAAATCTGACTCTGCAGCTGCATGAATAAAACAATAATTGAGTTTGTGGTCAGGTAAGGTACCACTTCCAGCTGATGGATTTGGCCCAAAAGTTAATACAGATCTACAATTTTGGTGTAACAAACACATGCCAAATTTCATCTATCTAGTTGTGTTTTTGAGTTATTGTGTGCACACATACATAGTTCCAAAAAGAAAAGGTATTTTTGGACTCGAGGAGGTCTAAAATGTCAAACTTCATCAAAATTTCGAGGTCGAATTTTTTTCATGATTACTATACTTTTTCTGTACTTCGTATACTTCTTGTGTGAAGTGGCAGGTGAGTTACTGTCAACATAAAGCAGGCACCAGAGAAATAAACTGAAACGTTACTCACTCGTGATTTTTCTGTCCGTACAGTATTGACCAGTGCATTTCAGTTTCAGGCATTTGAATTACATCTTGACATACAAGAAGTGCAAAGAAAGGCAGCACATAAATCACTTTCTTTTCCACTCACTTTACTCGTGTTTTCAGCTCACTCTGTCACCACAAATGCTGTGTGAACACCCACCCTCCTTCACCAGCCACCGTTCTCACTGGATGAATATATGCGGGCGGCTCATGGTGGATGACTTTCTGTTTTAGAGTTAAAAAGTTATAAGGGTTAAAAACTAACAGCAAGAATATTAATTCAAAAATGAAAACAAATTATTTTTAGTAAATTATTATATTTCAGTTAGTCTTTCCAACTACTTTTAATAGTTTCGTTTAGTTTTAGTTTTTCATTTCAGTCTTGTTAACTATTTTATTTCAGTTTACGAAAATGTTTTTTAATAATAGTTTGTTTTGATTTTAGTTTTCGTTAAGTACAGTCCAAGGTTATTATAGTTATCACTGAGGACACTGAATGCATGAAGTAGCAATGTACTACCCTGTCATTTGTTAAGTTAGATATGTTTTAAAGTCATGGTGTTCAGTATTCTTATTACCTTTTGTTTGTAAACTACCCTTTGTTTATTTACATGTAAGCCTGGGTGATGGTTCTAAACTACTTTGAAGTGAAAGGGAGAGGGTTCTTTTCAGAAGTCTGTGCACACATAATTGCTTTCCCTTTCACAAGGCGGTACAAACATACAGTACTTCCTACAGTTTTTTTTTTTTTGTTTTTTTTTGTTTTTTTTTTGTTGTCTTGTGGTGTTTATGTTTCGATGTACCCTTGATAGTTTTTCCCTGGTAATTATGACTTCAAGACTTTTGAGGTGTGACAATAATATACTTCAAATTTAAAGTAAAGCACAATTTTGTTTGGAAACATAGGAAAAATGGTGTGCCTTAAATTAGAAGCAATTTAGTATATTTACATTTTTTGTGAAGCTGTTGAGTCAAGTGTTCGTTAAATGTGCCCATCAGGTTCAAGACAGAAACTAGTTCAGCCCAACAAAATTATAGAATGTAAACTTCACAACATTCCAGTGTTACCAATCTACTAAAGAAATGTAGCTGTACATTAACTGCCAGGTTCTAAATTGTGCAGTACATGCTGTGATATATTCACGAATACTTTATCTTTTAGGATGAATTAAAAAAATATTTTTTTGAACGGAGCAAGTCTCCTGCAACTGAAATTGACTGCACTTTGAGCCTTTCAAAAAGTGTTGCTTGATTTAGCCTAACCAGACAACCGTGTATCATGCATTTTATTTTGCATTTAGCAAACAATGGTTTATTCAGATCTCACCCAAAAAAAAAATACACCCATGTAAAATTTGTCATTTATGTGTTCTCCATTCATAGCTGTGCTTGCTATAAAAATACCCTAAAGAAATGTATCTATCCATCTTTCATGTGCCAACTAGTTTAAATGTCCTGAAATTACCTGTTCTTGCACCTTTTGATAAGCAAGGGTGGAATGCTTGCCCAAAGTCTGAATTGTACCAAATGTTTCCTGGATGTATGATGTGGATTAAGCTTGTTCAGTAATCAGACAGATATTTTATTCTTGGTTACTTTCTTTTTTTCTGGGTGCATTGTATTTAGAACAATACAGCTCAACAAACGGCTGTTATATGTCAGCTGCAGTCCGACTGCAGGTGTTGGTTCACAGTAATTTTGACTATAGGTTTTATTTTTTGTTTTTTTGTTTTTTTTTGTTTTTTCCTTCAAATTTTGGCATCTGGCACACAGTCCCTTTTTTCCTTCCAGCCAGTAAGTTTTTTCCGCTGTGCCCAATATGAACATGGTTTCTTATTTAGCAGTTACTTTCAGGACTGAAACTATAGAAATCCAACATTCCTGTTTACATGTTTAATATCCAAGCTGTTAGACACAAGGATGACATACAAATTCGTGAAGCATTCCAAATTAAAGATATTTCAAATCACTGAAAATATGTATTTCAGAAGCCTTTGTTGTCAATAATAATTAGACAACTGGATAAAAGTACTGAAGAGAGACATCAGAGGTAAATGTGAGGTGAGAAATGAAAACTGTTGGACTACATGTGAGCTGGAAAATTACAAATAAACATGCTTATAAACATGTAAAAAATGACAGAGTATGTTTTGGGTATGAAAATTGTTACAAGTGTGTGACAGTGCCACATTAACTGTTATAAATTAAGATGTACCTAAAAAGATGCATTTTAGGAACACAGTACTAACAGTTTGGATATTTTGTGCCAGAGGCCATGTTAATCATCTCTGTATTGTTCCAGTGTTAGCGTACGTGTTTCGAAGCAAACAGTGTTTTGAAACATCTGCTTCACATTTTGTCCCTCTTTGGTTTCTAGACATTGTGACTGAAACCATGTTTCCTCTTTCTCTGTTTTTCTCATAACTGAATAAAAGATGCGCTGTTTCTCTGCAGTGCACACAAACATCTAAAGTATATCACTGAAATTTAGCAACCTCCCACCACTCTTATCTCATCCTTAAAATAATTTTTGATACTTAATTCGCACCCATCAAAGATGTACGTGTTTAGTTAACCACCTATTTTAAACGGACTTGAATAATTGAGAGAGAATGTGTGTGTGTGTGTGTGTGTGTGTGTGTGTGTAGTGGCAAGAAAAAGTATGTGAACTCTTGAAATAACTTCATTTATGTATAAATTTGTATTCAATTATGGCCTGATCTTCATCTAAGTTACAGTACAATAATGAACAAAAGCAATCTGCGTTAACTAATAACACACAAACTTTTATATTGCTCTTGTGCGTATTGAATACTCAAACATTGACAGTGTAAGTTGAAAAAAGTAAACCCCTAGCCTAATGACTCCAATAAAAGCTAATAGGAGTCAGGAGTTAGCAAACCTGAAGTTCAAGCAGTAAAACTAAATTGGGGATTTGGTTTAGATCTACTTTGATTTATGAAAAAAGACTTGCATTTTGAGTTTGCTATTCATAAGAAGTATCCACTAATGTGAAGTGTGTGTTGTGAAAAAGAGCTTAAAGAAGATGTACAACCCAAAAATTTTGCATAAAGTTGAGAAGGTTCCAAAGTAATTTCTAAGAGTTTATATGTTCATCAGTCCACCATTAGTGATATTTTGTATAAATGAAGATGGTTTAGTGCCTTGGCTATTCTTCGAGAAGATGACTCAAAATGTGCAGTGACGTGAAAAAAGAACCCAACAGTAAAAGCTAAAGGCCTATAGTAATCATTGGATCAGATTAATACCTCTGTTGATAAGTTCACGATATGCAAAGCATTAATAGGCTTGGTGTCCATGGCGGGTCACCAAAGAGGAAACGGTTGCTTTGCAAAAAAAAAAAAAAAACATGAAACAGCAGCCTGAAAACAAACCAACAGTTTAGTGTAGTGAAGGGATGCTTTGGCTTTGCTGGCCCTGGAAAACTTGCCATCATTGTGGGAAAAATGAATTTGCAGGTTTATCAAGGTATCCTACAGGATAATATCAGGGTGGCTGTCTGCCAGCTGAAGCTCAATCTAAGAAAGAATGGCTAAAAAAAAATAAAGAAGCCTTTTGGTGTGGCCCAGTCAGATCCCAAACCTTTACTCGGTCTTGATCCTGTTGAATGACTTTTGAGGACTATTCTCACCGGACATCCTAAAAATATGGCTGAGCTGAAGCAGTTCTCTCAGGAAGAATGGTCCAAAATTCCTCCTGAAAGTTGTGCAGGTCTGATCTGTAGCTATAGGAATTGGTTGTTAGAGGTTATTTCTTTCAAAGAAGATTTGATCAATTTTAATCCAAGGTTTCAATTACTTTTTGCACATGATATGAATAGTTGATGGGTGTGTTCAATAAAAACATGAAACATTATAATTGTGTGTTGTTAGCTTAAGCATAATATACTTTTGATTTAAATGAAGATTTGATTACATTTTGTGACTAATTAATACAGAAAACAAGGTAATTCCAAAGGGTTCACATACTTTTTCTTGCCATTATATGTGCCTGTGTGCTGAAATGGATTGCTGTCTATCCAGGTTTTGTTCATAGTTTGCATTTGATCCTGAGAGGACATTTTTCTACATATATATTCAAAATTACTGTTTTCAATTAAGTATTTTCATTTTTGTTGTAGGAACTAAAGAAATATGGAGTGACGACATTGGTCCGTGTTTGTGAAGCTACCTATGACAAAGCGCCAGTTGAGAATGAAGGAATTCAGGTCTTGGTAAGCATGCATTTTATATTATTAATGTAGTGACCTATTTGTGTGTGTTCAGCAGAAAAATGAAAGAAAATAAATGATTTTTTCTTAACATTATAATGTAAAGAGAAGGCATCAGCCTTTTGATCCTGAAATAAATTTGTCATTAAATTGTAATGACCCAAAAAATAAACACAGCTATATCAAGTAAAGCCAATTTAACTGCTTTTAATGTATTCTTGATAGTTAATGAACATCCACATAAAATATTTATGAAAATTAAGTTAAGTTTGTAATAGGATTTGAAAATTGGAGTTTTTTATTTTATTAAATAAGACTCTTAATACTTAAATATGTGTTTTTATTTTAAATAAGATTTAGCTTTTGAGTGAATTAGCCGTGTTGCCAAGACTATAGCTATATACTGTTGGGGTAGAACTGGCATTGCTTTTGACAGGACAAGAAGTGCTGAGAAGTACATAATTTAGCTCAACAATGACATCAGATACAGGTGAAAGAAGACAAGTATTTGAGGGGCTAGTAAGAAAGGTAATGTTTCTGGGTCAAGTATGAGAGACATTTAAAAAAGAGATTCTCTTTTGAAACATCAGTTAAAAAAAATGAATGGAATAAAAATGTGTTTTAAAACGGCATTTAATTCTGGGATGCAAATAGACATGCTAATTCAGAGTACTTTGGCAGAAATATGCAAATATACAGCAAGCAAAAAAGTGTTACTTGTTACAGTATGTTTAAGCTTAGATAAGCTAACTAGTGTGTATATGCCTGTAAGGAAATGTGAAATGAGGGTTTTTGGAGTCATTGGTATTTAACTTGTACTTCATTATTAGCTTAAAGTAACTAGGCTGACAGAAGAGCAAGATCAAGCCACAGTAAAGCACCTGTTAGTGTGACACAATCGTATTTTCAGCTATGGAGAGACACTGAGATGAGACAGACATGTCTGCTTTCAAAATGGAGAAATGTTGCAGGTTTTTAATATTTTTGCTTTGAAAAGGCAAGTACAGAAAACATCATGATATCTAAGGAGGAAAATGCAGTGCCAGCTATGAATTGACAAAGCAGCTTGACCAGGCCTGCTTCATTTATTGCACATCTTTTATGGGAATGCCTTAGTTGGATTAAAAGCTATGGACCCTTTAAATTTCATTGACATGTTTCTCCTGGTTGTGCTGAGGCAAAGCTTGCCATTCCAGACACTAATTTGAATTGTTCAGGTTGTATCTTTTCTTATGTTTTTGACTTCTAGTATTTAATGCCTGGTTTCTCTGCAAATAAACATAAATAATGATTACATTAAAGTTTGAATAATTCCTCCCTGAACATTCACTTATTTATTAATATCATCTGCTCCTTGTGTTCTTGTTTGAGTGATTTCTAATTTATTTAGCTCTTCCAAAGGTAGGTGGCCTTGATGGAGTATATTTATGTTGGTTCAGGTGCGAGCCATATTCTGTCTTGTATATAAACACCTACACGTGGAAGTGTGTGTGTGTCTGTCCGACCCGGAAGTGAGAGCTGGATTCAGAAACTCATTTAGCTGCTAATAACACAAGCGAGGTGAGCACATCAGCAAAACAAAACAAAACTTCAGAAGAAAGATAAAGTCACTTAGCTGCTAACATTGGCAAAACGGTATCCCTTTTACTTTTCCTTCTGCCACTAATGCACAAGCGATGCGAACACGTTGGCAAAACAAATCGTCCTAGGAGAGAGATGCCCAGAGTAGTTCCTTTCAATTACCTGACATCTCTACATTTCAATTTTTTTTTCTGACGATTTCAGTAGTTTTTAGGATCCCAGGCTTTTTACAGCACGGGCTTACACAGCTACTCTACTAGAATTGTGCAGACATTCCAGGGGTAACAATGAGGGAGCCGAAAGATATAGGCCTGTCTCTGATTCCTGGTAAGATATTTTGAAGCTGAGATCACCATTGTCAATTGCTATGTTTGATTTGAGCAATCCTTTTCAAAGATAGTTTATTGCCGTTTGCCAAGGTTTTCTGAAGTGTAGCCCTTTCAACGGAAGTACCTAGGGGCACTGATAGGCCCTTGGCCCTGATACAGTTATTCTTGCCTGCTCTGTTTTCAAGCTAATGTCACCAGCTTTGACCATTGGGGATGGGTAAATCAATACCACAGTAATTGATCCTTCGATAACTCAGAATGTACTCCTTTGGTATTGAATACCATTAAAAAAATATTGACTACTTTTTTTCTCTAAGATACAGGAGCAAGATTCTTGCATGTACTGAAATGAACAGACACACTTTGATGTAAGGTAACGCCATACCCCTTGCACAAGCGCAGACTCTATGACAATGAAAGCATAGCATTGTATGCTACTGCTTTTTGTAGATGGAAAAAGAATACAGCCACCTGATGCATTATTTGTGAGAAGAAGGAGCAGTACAGTGGCAAAACAAGCAGCCCATTTGAACATTTTTAAAAAGCTCAAATGCTGATCAAAAGAAAGACATTTGTAAAACATCAAAGTGATGCAAATCTGAAGCATGGTGATTTAGATGCAGTCAGTGTCAGATGAGGGATGTTGCAGGAGAGTTTTCAAAGTGGCGCAAGCCGTTATCCAGGTAACTCTGCTGCTAGCTGGGTTATATAGACGGGAGTTTACTGAAGACTTTTTAGTTTAACATTTACTGTTTACCACTAATTAATGCTTAAAACATAAAGCCCATTGTTAGCATAATTGAGGACACATAATCCATAACTGTCCGTTTTTGATTTTTCTTCAAATTAAAATGAAGAATACAGTGTGATCAATGTACATAAATAAGAATTTGCTCCTGCCTTTTGCCTATGGCAGCTTGAATAGGCTTTGGCAGTGCCTGCAGCCGTGGTTTTGGATGATCAGGTTAGAAAATTACATGTTCATTCTATTAATATATATTAATCGACCACCCCTATTAACCATATTGCTTGATTTGATTTGTGGGCTTGACGTGATTAATGGATGTCATGGGCTGTACATGTAAATTAGGCATTTCCAATATTAACTTCTCCACCAATATAAAAAGAACCTTAGAGCCTCGGTTCTCAACCTTTTTCGCGATTGTTCTCCCAAAGGGTGTGAAAGTATGTCTGCGGGTACCCTTTGCGCATAAGTTAGCGCATAAAAGTGCTTATTTTCATAATGCGATACTTGGGCTTGTTTTTGTGCCATCACAGATTTGATGCGAGGATGGATGCTGCTGACGGCTTGTATAACATCACCTTCAGGCTGGAGCCGGTTTCGTTCTTTAGTTTTTATTGCAGTCAAAGCCGAGAAAGCACTTTCACATAAATATGTCGATGGAAAAGGCAACAATGCTGACAACGATGCATTACTCAAGTCTTTGTAATTCTTGACACACACTGTGCCAGAAATGTCCCACGCTGTCCATTCTTGCTTTCAAAGTTCTGTCCACCGCAAGTTCAAATAATTTCCTCTTTCAAGTCATCAGGAAGTTCTGCTGTCTCAACATTGTTTTCACAAAAAGGATTCAAAATCCAGTTGTTCTGGGTACCATCCGTTTCAATTTCAGGAAAATATCGGAGAATTTCGTTTTCTAGATTCTTCAAGTGATCGATGATCAATTCTTTGATATTAGAAAAGCTTGAAAGCTCGATGTTTGAGTCTTCACAAAAACATGCAGTTGTTGGGGAGGTTGCAAGATGTCCAGCAGAAATTCTGTTTTTCCAGTAGATAACTTTTTTATGAAAAGTTCGCATGTTGTCAATGGAAGAAAATATGTTGCTCTTCTGTCCTTGAAGTTTCAAATTCAAGTCATTGATTTTTGCAAATATGTCGGCAAGATATGCGACTTTCCATAACCACTGCTTATCCTCAAAATGCATTACAAAAGCAGATTTCTGATCTTTAAGAAAGATGTAAATTTCGTGTTGGAGCTGAAATAACCTGTTCAAAACTTTTCCATGAGACAACCACCTGACTTCGGTATGCAAAAACAAAGTTACGTGTTCCGAACCCATGTCCTGGCAAACCAGTCAAAAGAGCCGAGAGTTCAGAGCACGTGACTCAATAAAGTTCACAACTTTGACCACAGTCTCAAGTGTCTCATTGAACTCCACGCTTAAGTGTTTCGAGGCGAATGATTGTCAATGAATAATGTAGTGATTCCATTGTAATGATGGATTTTTCCCTTTCACCAACACTTTCAAGCCTCCTCGGTGGCACACAGAAACACACCACATCCATTCAAGTCCATGAGCAGCGAGACACTCTGAAAGAATTCTGAAAATCTCTTGTGCTATTGTTTTTCTCAACAAAGCTTTGCAAGCTAATACTTCTTCTGAAAGTCCCTTCACCTGATCAACATACTGAACAAAAATCATCAACTGAGCTTCGTTTGATACGTCTCATCCAGTTGTAATGCAAATTGTTTTCTGAGTTTGATCTGCTCACAAACTTGCTGGATTACATCGTCAGCCATTTCTCGAATTCTCCTTGATACAGTATCATCCGAATGTGGGATAGTTTTCACTGTATCGACTGCTTTCTTGTCTATCATTATTTCTGCAATTTTTAGTGCTGCAGGAAGTACCAACTCCTCAGCAATAGTATGAGGTTTCCATGTTTTCGCTACCAAAAGACATACTTTATATGAGGCGTGCAAAGCTTTCTCAGACGTATGCAGATATCTGTGAAACATTGTGGTGCCTTTCATCATACTCTCATGTTGCCTCTTGAAATATTCCAGCGGTTTATCTTTCAATTCTGCATGTTTGTTTTGCAGGTGTCTCTTCAGAAACGACGGTTTCATGCTGTGATTGGACAGAGTTTCTTTGCATATGACACAGACTGGAAGTGGAAGGTCCGCACCATTGCTTACAAAACCGTAGCCTAAATATTCTGCAGAATATTGTCGTATTTTTCTGCCCGCAGGTGAATCTTCTGGTGGCTTCTTAGCTTACTGCTGCCGCAGCCGTTTTTGAGGAATTCCTTGGCCTGTCTTATCAGATGACAACCCAACACCTTCCGAATCACTCACTTTCGCGAACACATCGGTACCACTTCCTTTCCGTTTCACTAAAAAACGGTCCATTTTTGGGGTTCCCGCAAACAATGCGAACACAAGCGTTATAACCACCTTTTAATTCCTTTCTTGCACTGAAGAGGTTGCCCTCTCTTAAAAGCTACCACCCCCTGGGGAGTTTACTCACGCGTTGCCCCTGCTTTCCGAAGCAAATCTACTCCATGCTATAGTACAGGTGCACTGTCGCACGTGTTTTGCTGATGAGTCACGCAGCGAACTGGCGACCTTCTTCAAACTCTTTGGTTGTTTTAAGTTTAAAAATTTAAACTAAAGCATTGAAACCGATTGAAACAATCATTTATTTAGGATAGCAGTCATGAGTCAGTTTTTGAAACTACACCTGAATTCCTTCCTCTTGAAGCCCTTGAATTACATTTTCTTCTTTTTTTCCTATTTTTGAGTTCGAAATCGAAACAGAAAGAAAATTAAAAAAAAAAAAAAAAAACGCAAGATTATATGTCGCTGCATAACCCTTCCCGTACCCCTAGGGGTACGTGTAACACCGGTTGAGAACTGTTACCTTAGAGGGTAAAGTGCCTTTCATGGACACTCATATACCACAAAACAGGTTATTGAAATGCTGTTTCCAAAAAATAGTCTAGAAAAATGGCTTTCTAAAAGGACTTCAGAATTCTGTAAAGGTTGGGAAAATGCATGATGTGGAGAAATGCACATTGCTAATTCAAAAAGTTTGTAGAAATGTGACAAGGGGAATTTTAAGGAAAGTAGAGGAATTGCAACCCATTTTTTTTCTTCTTGTCTGAGAGTACAGGTAAGAAATCAAGTGTTTTTATGAGGGAAAATAAACACTCAGTGCAGTAATTAAATAATTCGGCATTGAATTAATATCTTAAAGCATATGTAGTGTTACTGTTCAGAATGTGAGACAATAAGGTTTCCTACCCAGTGTGCTACATTAATTAGCACTGGATATGTGTATTTTACTTTTGTGATAATCTTTGTGCCACAGTAGATAAAATTAGGTGATACTGGTGAACTGTAGAGAAACAGTGTGACCATTTTGTTTAGATGTATCCAAATAATATGGTTTATTTGTATTGCAAAATATTGGCATTCTTGTGGCAGAACAAATTCTCACTGCATTTGCTATCATCACTGATTTTTTGTTTGTTTGTTTTACTGTTTGTTAGATTCCCAGATAACAGAGTTCAAATTGTTTGTCATATGAACAGATACATTTCTGTTATGCATATGCTGTATATGTTTGGAAAATTGTAAACGCTCAGTTAATTCTCAGTTCTTTTTGAGAAATAATGCTTTTGAACATGCAAAAATTTAGTGTTTTTCCTTTTTCTGTGGCCATTTTTAGTCCATGTACTGTGAAATATTTTAGGCACTGCATAAAGTAGTATTTTCGCATAGAACGCTATAAGCAAAATACAGGAATTTCAAAATTAAAAGTAATCATGGTTTTTAAAGTGTTTTTTTTGGCTAGAAACACAACCAAACACAAAGAGGTGCCATAGAGATTGCAGACAAGATAGGTAGCATTTTTTTTAGCTGCATTGGAGCTTGTTTTGCTTTGGACGTACTCTGTCTCTGGGTATGTCAGAGGACTGGGACTGTGTGAAGTGGGTTTTAGCCTCACTTGGGGAGGCAAAAAGGGAGGATGGGGGGTTAAGGGGGGGAGAGAAAGAGAGCAGGCCTGATCTATACCTAATCTATCCTCTCAGCCTTTATAATTATAATAAGACTATAAAATGACATCAAAAACTCAGAATCAGTGTCTCCATGATGAGACAGTTAACTTCGTAAGCTGGAATGTTAAAGGCCTGAATCACGAATTAAAGAGAAAGAAAGTACTCTCTCACCTAACAGGTCTAAATGCTAAAATAGTATTTTTACAGGAAACTCACTTAATAAGCAAGGATCAGTTTCGGCTGCAAAAAGACTGGACTGGCCAAATGTTCCATTCTAGCTTTACGAAGAAAACTAGAGGTGTGGGAATTCTCATACATAGAACTGTTCCATTTGTAGCATCAGATGTAGTATTGGATCCTGAAGGGAGATATGTAATGGTTATGGGAGACTTATCTAACTGTAAAATGATCTTGATAAATGTTTATGCACCTAATGTTGATGATAAGGAATTTATACAAAATTTGTTGGCATCCATTCCCAATCTGAAGACTCATAAAGTTATAATGGCTGGGGATTTTATTTGTGTTATGAATCCACTTTTAGATAGGACTTCCTCCACAGGGGGAACGGCATCAAACACTGCAAAAATAATTACAAAGTTTATAACTGATCACAACTTATCAGACCCCTGGAGGTTTTTAAACCCAAATTCAAGAACATATTCTTTCTACTCACCAGTACATCATTGTTACTCAAGGATCGATTACTTCTTTATAGACAATAACTTCTTGCCTAAGATTAAATCTTGCAAATACGATGCTATTGTTATTTCTGACCATGCACCTATGATCTTGGAGCTAAAATTACTAAGCCCCATGCACTCACCCCGCAGATGGCGCCTCAACCCGCTTCTATTAGCTGATGAGAATTGTACTGAATTTATATCCAAACGAATCAAATTCTTTCTAGAGACAAATACATCCCCCGAGATCTCTGCAGGGAAACTCTTAAGGCCTTCTTAAGAGGACAGATTATCTCATATCTTTCCCACAGAAATAAATCCGAGGCCAAGAAAGTAGCAGATATAAAAAGCGAAATTACTAAAATAGATGAAGAACATGCCAGACTACCAAGCGAGACTCTACATAGGAGAAGGCAGGCTCTGCATTCGGAATTAAACCTCTTGACAACTAAAGAAACTGAACAACTAATTTACAAATCCAGACATCATTACTATGAACATGCGGAGAAAGCTAATAAGCTTTTAGCTCAACAAATTCACAAGCAAGAAGTGCGCAACGCAATCTCGGTAATCACTAGTACGAACGGAGATAAAATCGTCGAACACCAAAATATAATGCACATTTTCAGAGACTACTATAAATCCCTATATACTACTGAGTTTAAGGAAGACAATACACAATCTAATGCATTTCTGGATACATTACAGATACCACAAATAGACGCTTTTAGTGCGGAGGAACTTGATAAACCTCTGATGTTATCAGAATTACTAGATGCTATAAAATCACTCCAAGGCAGGAAAGCAGCAGGCCCTGATGGTTAACCTGCAGAATTTTACAAGAAATTCTCCGCTCAGCTAGCCCCCCCTCTTATTAGCAACATTTACAGAAGCCAGAGATAACCAATCTCTTCCACAAACCTTTCGCCAAGCACTAATCACTGTCTTTCCAAAACAAAATAAGGACTTATTACAATGTGCATCATACAGACCAATTTCACTTCTGAATAACGACGTTAAAATACTCTCTAAAATCTTAGCCAGAAGGGTGGAGAAAGTGCTCCCCTCGGTAATATCACAAGACCAAACTGGATTTATTAGGGGCCGGCACTTATCTTCCAATCTTCGACGCCTGTTTAATGTAATATACTCACCAACTAAATCAAACACCCCAGAAATATTATTATCATTAGATGCAGAAAAAGCATTCCACATGATTGAATGGAAATACCTTTTTGCTATATTGGAGAAGTTTGGGTTTGGCCCAAACATCTGTGCATGGATTAAATTACTGTATACTAACCCAGAAGCTTCAGTTTGCATCAACAACATTTGCTCAGACTACTTTAAACTAGAACGTGGCACTAGACAAGGATGCCCCTTGTCACCGCTGCTGTTTGCGATTGCCATTGAACCACTGGCAATACATTGTCGAAATACTGATCAGATAAAGGGGATTAGCAGAGAAGGACTGGAACAGAAAATCTCATTATATGCAGATGACATGGTACTGTATATATCACACCCAGAAAATTCTGTACCTGCAGTCTTAGCAGCACTCACAGAATTTCAAAAGATCTCTGGTCTCAGAATTAATCTGAATAAAAGTGTACTCTTTCCAGTGAACTCTCAAGCATATAATATTAGATTAGATACCCTACCTTTTATCATTCCAGAACAATTTAAATACCTAGGGGTAAACATCACAAGTAAACATAAAGCTCTATATCAACAAAATTTCGCCGTTTGCATGGAAAAAATTAAACAAGACTTGCATAGATGGTCAACCCTTCATCTCACACTAGCTGGAAGAATTAACACTGTTAAGATGAATATTCTTCCTAAGCTCCTTTTTTTATTTCAAAACATCCCAATATACATTAATAAATCATTTTTTAGGCAATTAGATTCGACAATAACCTCATTTATTTGGAATTCAAAACATCCACGCATCAAAAGAGCGACCCTACAAAGACAAAAGGCAGAAGGCGGCATGGCTCTACCTAACTTCCAGTTTTATTACTGGGCAGCAAATATACAGGCGATAAGAACCTGGACACAAATAGAAGAACATACCCAGGCTTGGTCCGCAATAGAATTAAATTCCTGCAGTACTTCTTTGTATTCCTTGCTCTGTGCTCCAATAAACACACGTTATCGGCAATACACTAATAACCCAATTGTGCTCCACTCACTTAGAATCTGGAACCAATGTAGAAAGCATTTTAAGACGGAGAAGCTTCTATCTGTGGCACCCCTGCAAGAGAACCACCTCTTTCAACCCTCACAAACATATGCAGTTTTTAATATTTGGAAAATATTTGGAATTAACTTGCTTAGAGATCTTTATATAGACAACGTCTTTGCATCCTATGAGCAATTACATTCCAAATTTAACATTCCAGCTACACATTTCTTTCACTATCTTCAAATCAGAAACTTTGTTAAACAAAACCTTCCAGATTTTCCTCATCTTGCACCCTCATCCATGCTGGAAAAAATATTGCTCAATCTCAAGGATTTAGACTCCATCTCTACAATATATAAAATCATTTTACAATCCCTCCCTTTTAAAGATCCAAGAGGACATTGGGAAAAAGATCTTTCAATTAATATATCAGAAAAGGAGTGGAAAGTAGCAATGCAGAGAATTCACTCGAGCTCCATATGCGCAAAGCATACAATTATACAACTCAAAATTATATATCGAGCACATCTGTCTCGACTAAAACTCTCCAAAATGTTCCCAGGGCATGATCCAACCTGCAAACGTTGTAACCAAGTCCCAGCCTCACTAGGTCACATGTTCTGGTCCTGCACCAAATTAACATTATTCTGGACAAACATTTTTAATTACCTTTCAGATAGCCTTGGACTTACAATCCCTCCAAACCCATTAACAGCTGTGTTTGGTGTTCTTCCAGATGGGTTTAAAGCGGAGGAAGACAAACAAATTGTGATTGCATTCACTACACTTTTGGCACGTAGACTTATTCTCATAAACTGGAAGAACCCAAACTCTCCTCTTTTAAGTCAGTGGGAAACCGATGTGTTATATTATTTGAAGTTGGAAAAAATCAAATACTCAGTTAGAGGATCCGTACAGACTTTTTTCAAAACATGGCAGGATCTAATCAGTAATATTTTAAAATAAGTTCAAAAGGCACAGAGAATTTATTAATTTAGGTATGTCTCCAAGCCTTAAATTTAACGCCGTTTGGCTTGCTCTCTCTCTCAGGGGTGGGGATCGATCTGTTCTTAATTTTTCTCTTTGTAAAAACTTGATTGCTTTGTATGGATTGTAATAAAATTAATAAAAAAAAAAAAAAAAGATAGGTAGCATTTTTAAGTAGTATTATTGATAATATAGAGTGTTATTCTATTCATTTTAATAAAATGGATCAAGTAGGTTTGAGAATGTCAATATGAAGAAAATACATATCAGGGTAGTGATATTTATCTTTTGCATCTTGAGAGATGGGACATTTCTTAACATTTAGACTAATGTTCTAAAGTTTGGAATCACCCAGACATTTTTGTGTTTTTGATAGAAATATGTACCTTTTTTCATTATCAAGGTACCATTACATTAATTCCACCTGTTCTATCACAATTATAAATGTTTCTGTCATAACCAAGTTAGCCTTTAAACATTACAAATTAAGGGTGAGCTAAGTGTTTTCCATTAGGAAACTCGAGTGATGGATGCTGAAAGCGAAGCTTTGCAGTCGTATGTGACCCCATATTATATTTGAGATGAAGTAAAGGGACATCACACATAAGGAAATTGAAAAGAACTACAAACAGTTTAGAAGTGGACAAAAATGCCTGCAATGGAGCTCTTTTTTGTTGAAGAGCATCTCAGTGACCGTAATTTTTAATGTCAAGTTTATGCCATGTGTTAAGTAGGGCTCATGAGATTTGAATGAAACCTGCTTAAACCAGCAGAGTTAGTAATCAGCCAGACAGGGTAAATAAAGAGTCAAGCCACTGTGCTTCCCAGGCATAAAGCCAGCTTTGTCATTAGTCTTACTATTTGTGTTCTTATTGTCATTTTAGGGGTCATGCTAACACCTCACAAGTTATAGAAAATTATATATGTACCTTTTTGGAATTAAAAAAAAGAAGGAAATAAAGTCAATTGAACTATGCATTTATGCTACTTTTGAGATTTTGTAGATAGGTTACATGTTTATTTCCAGTTGAGCATATTCTTAAATATTTTCCTTAATGCACTTCCTAGGTTAAACCAGGCTGAAAAAAAGCCACTCGGCTAAATGTTTGTTTTTCCCTCATGTCTTTCAAAAACTTAATGGTTCAGCAAAAGTCTTTGGTTGTTTTTCACGTGATCCATTGGTGGATTAAAAAGTCATGGTTTCCTTATGGGTTACATCAAGTAAGTTCCCCAACACATACCAGATATATTTAAATTAGACTGCTAAATTAGTTCTTCAGACTGCTAAATCAGAAACATTTCTCAGTTTTAGCATTGTTCTTAAAAATATTGTAACAAGTTACAGGTGTATAAATGTGTGAAATTAGTGTGTCATTGCTTCAGCATTGCTTTTTTTGGGAAGCTGTGTCAAAGCTTGTGTTTGCTGTACCAAATAGTAGGGCACCAACATGCCAACAGCACAGGAAATTACATTTGATGATTCTGCAAAGTTCAGGGTTTCCTGTTTATATATTAAAACAAGTTCAAAATGAACTTTAAATTGTGGTTCTTGTGGTACTGAAGGCGGTTCTGCTATTACTCAGCAGATTTCTGTCTTTCTGTGCGCTTTTAAATTTATGGCTAAAATATCTGTGCACTCATACCTGCTGTTTCAACATATTAATGAACTGAATTCTCCAGGTATCTACTTAGTAAAATAAAATAATAAAATAAGGGAAGCTTCATGTACATTTATTTATTTGGTTTTCAGTTATCTTAAGTATGGTATCTGTCTTTTGGCTTTCCCTTGGAAAAAATCCAAAAAATATAGTATGCAGGATTTCTGTGACATTTATTAGAAGTGGCAGTGGACAGGAATGGTCTTTTTGTCTTGTACCTTGCTTACCTTTACATAAACAATGCTAGACTTGTTTTTTTCCCACTTGGCGTTCCATGCTACAAAAGGAGATTTTCAAGACTTCAAAGTACTAACATTTACGTGTTATTTTTGCACTCACTGGGAATGGAATGAAAGTTCATAAATCCCGTCTTTCTCACCCATGTGTCATGTTGGTATGGTCAGTTATGATATGATATTGTTGCTCTGTTCTAGGAAGCTTCCTTTTATTGTTCTGGTTTTTTGTGTTAGACTCACTGTTACCTCATGGAAAATTCAAGTCATGTATTTTGTAATACACCACTGAAGTTGTGTCCTCTGTCTTTGTTGTAATTTCTGATTTCATCCAAGAATCTCATTTAAAGACATGTACCATTGAATTAGTAGTGCCTGTTTTGCAGTGACCAATTTATGCTTACATTATTACTTTTCACTGAGTACAGGCTTATAGTTTGTTTATATTTACAGTGGTAATATGTTAACTATAAAACTGTAAAAAAATTTACATTTGTAAACACAAGTATTTAAATAAATAAAGAGTAAAACCAAGTTCATCGCAAAGGTAATATATAAATAGTCATGATAATATAAATGTGCATCAGGATGATGTAGCGTAGACTTGGTACTGCCTGCTTTGCTTTGCTTTAGCACACAGATGCTTTAGCTTCAGATGCTCAGCTAAAGTGTTGATAGTCCTCACAGGGTCACTTTTTGGAATACAATGTCTAGGTCTTATTTGATTAAGACTGATAAATCACAGGCAACTGACATTCAGAGATGTCTCTCTGATGCACCATTTAAACACTTGCTCAGCAGAAGAAAAAAAAATTATACCCAAATCATTGGCAACCATCAAGGACAAAATTTTGTACCAGTTTTCAACCACATTTTGGCATTATGTGCACCCAAGAAATTAATGGCAAAATTTCCATTCATTCTTTTATAAACCATTTCAGCCACTTGGTTTGTGGTCTGTGTGCCCTCTGACTGTTAACTTCTGCTTTGTAGCCAGAACCACTACTGCCCAGTAGGGCTGTGTATAGGCAAGAATTTTGCGAATCGATACATATCATAATACAGGGGTTAAGATTCAATATATTCCAATACTGTAAGCAAGATGATACTTTTTTTTTTTTTTAATCTAATTTTAGGAAAACTATCATAGTATGAAGAACACACCACTATATGCATAAAATCTGAGTTAAAAAAAAGTTAACTTTTTATGCAATCTGAACAGTGGGATCTGCAACTGCAGTTATCACAGTCCCTATAACTTCAGACATCATATGTGCAATCAGAGGAAAGGAATTAACATGTTCCTATATCACTAAAAAAAATAACTGTACCTATTGGTCCTGTTTTAAAGGTTCACAGTATGCCACACTACGTTTCAAGCAGTTTATAAGAAAATGCACAACATCATAGCCCTGTAATCTGAACAAAGGAATAAACATTTTTTTACAATATATCAGTAAAATAATAAAAGTGCTTGCAGGATTCTTTAGGTAAACAAATTGAGAAAATTAAAAAAAAAAAAAATCAAACAGTATTACATATAAATTCAGACAGTATATATTAAATTCTGCTTTAAAGGTTCACATTTTTTTTTAATTTTTCAATCTCAAGTGGTTAATAAAAGAAAATGTATTGTCCATGTAACATCTAACATCTGCCTATATCAGTGAAAATTAAAAGTGCTTGCAGGATTCCTAAAGAAATGTAAGAAAATACGTATATATTGACAGTGAACATTTTCAGTTCTTATGCTTGGATTGCACGTGTTGTTACAGTCTGTATGTATGTCAATGCTTATTTTTTAACGTCAAGGTTTTTGTGGAGGAAGATGAGCTGGTCTACATGCCCAACTTTTAGAACACTTCTCTGTGGTAACAATCCATTGCGGTGAAGCTGAGAGATTCCAGTACCTTCATTTTTACCTCCTCATGCAACTTGGGCGCAGTGATGTGTTTGTCGCGAGAGTGTGGTGTAACGAGGCTCCATATTTCGGAAGGCTTCACTCTCTACAACACTCAGAGGGTGCATATCTTTGCAAATGAAATAGAGTATTGACTGAGTTATTTTGTTTGCCTGAGTTGAGGTCTGTTTGCTAACTTCAGTGCGTGTGTGTGAACTTGTTCCATTAGTGAGTTGAGACGGACCCACATTTTAACACTTGCCATTTGCTGCTTCTTTATCTGTACATCAGAATGGTATGTTGCTAAGAGTGCTCTCAGATTCGTTGTGTTCCCCAAATATTTGATTTTGGCATGGCACAATTTGCAGACGGCATGGCTCTTGTCAATCTCCTTAGTGCCTTCTTTATTGTGAAAGTCAAAATGAGCCCACACTTCCGCTCTGTACGCCGCAGGAGCCGCTCTACCTCCTCTGAATTCAGCTATCGGTTGTCGTGTTACTAGTCAGCTCAGTTTGTCACTGCACGATCGTTGTCTGCCAGATCCGCACGCCTGAGTATTGAAATTCTACATACATCAACCCTTATGCTAAAGTTGTATGAAAAGGTTTGGGAACCCCTCTCGGCCTGCATAATAATTTACTCTACTTTCAACAAAAAAAGATAACAGTGGTATGTCTTTCGTTTCCTAGGAACAGCTGAGTACTGGGGTGTTTTCCAAACAAAGATTTTTAGTGAAGCAGTATTTAGTTGTATGAAATTAAATCAAATGTGAAAAACTGGCTGCGCAAAAATTTGGGTCCCCTTGTAATTTTGCTGATTTCAATGCATGTAACTGCTCAATACTGATTACTTGCTACACCAAATTGGTTGGATTAGCTCGTTAAGCTTTGAACTTCATAGACGGGCATGTCCAATCATGAGAAAAGATATTTAAGGTGGTCAGTTGCAAGTTGTGCTTCCCTTTGACTCTCCTCTGAAGAGTGACAGCATGGGATCCTCAAAGCAGCTCTCAAAAGATCTGAAAACAAAGATTGTTCAGTATCATGGTTTAGGGGAAGGCTACAAAAATTCTATCTCACAGGTTTAAACTGTCAGTTTCAACTGTAAGGATTGTAATCAGGAAATGGAAGGCCACAGGCACAGTTGCTGTTAAACCCAGGTCTGGCAGGCCAAGAAAAATACAGGAACGGCATATGCACAAGATTGTGAGACTGGTTACAGACAACCCACAGATCACCTTCAAAGACCTGCAAGAACACCTTGCTGCAGATGGTGTATCTGTACATCGTTTTACAATTCAGCGCAATTTGCACAAAAAATTGTATGGCAGGGTGATGAGAAAGATGCCACAAACAGAGTTGCTTGTTGTATGCAAATGCTCATTTAGACAAGCCAGATTCATTTTGGAACAAAGTGCTTTGGACTGATGAGACAAAAATTGAGTTATTTGGTCATAACGTGCTTTGCATGGCAGAAGAAGAACACCGCATTCCACAAAAAAAAACCTGCTACCTACTGTTAAATTTGGTGGAGGTTCCATCATGCTGTGGGGTTCTGTGGCTAGTTCAGGGACTGGAGCCCTTGTTAAAGTCAAGGGTCGGATGAATTCAACCCAGTATCAACAAATTCTTCAGGATAATGTTCAAGCATCAGTCACAAAGTTACGCAGGGGTTGAATATTCTAACAAGACGATGACCTAAAACACAGTTCGAAATCTACAAAGGCATTCATGCAGAGGGAGAAGTACAATGTTCTGGAATGGCTGTCACAGTCCCCTGACTTGAATATCATCGAAAATCAATGGGATGATTTGGAGCAGGCTGTCCATGCTCGGTAGCCATCAAATTTAACTGAAGTAGAGAGATTTTGAATGGAAGAATGGTCAAAAATGCCTCCATCCAGAATCCAGACACTCATCAAAGGCTATAGGAGGCGTCTAGAAGCTGTTATATTTACAAAAGAAGGCTCAACTAAGTACTGATGTAATATCTCTGTTGGGGTGCCCAAATCTATGCACCTGTCTAATTTTGTTATGATGCATATTGCATATTGTCCGTTAATCCAATAAACTTAATGTCACTGCTGAAATACTACTGTTTCCATAAGACATGTTATATATTAAAAGGAAGTTGCTACTTTGAAAGCTCAGCCAATGATAAACAAAAATCCAAAGAATTAAGAGGGGTTCCCAAACTTTTTCATGTGACTATTTCCTGTCTCAATTTATGTTGTTACATTTGCTGCTATCTTGCGATCGGGATTTAAACACAAAATGAACTGTGTGCCTTGAATCTTTTATTGTAATATAGTAATTAAAAATCAATACTATGTTTTTGAGAATCGATGCACTATCAAAAAACATAATATTGCAATACTGAAGTGTATTGATATTTTTTTACACCCCTACTGCCCAGGGTGTGGGAGAAACAAAGGAAAGTGCAACCCTTTTTACTCTGAAGGGGCGTTTAGTGCTGTGGAAGACCATCAGTAGTTGTGTGTTGGTTCTTCAAGAGTCTAAACCATGCTGATGAAGCAAGCCAGCTGATCATCAGCTGCTTCGCAGAATTACTTTTTATGCTAGCAGAAGAAAATGACTATGTCTGAAACCTCTAAGAGAAACTGCTGTACTGCCTGCAACCGCAAGGCTGGGGTTGGATTTGGCTGCCCCTTGGAGAACTGCCACAGCCAGTTGCTCCTCTGGAGGTTCCCCCCAGAGAATCCCTGCCAGCAGTAATCTGTAATCCCGTTGGTCCCCAAGGAGAGACAACCTGTGTTTTCCCCCTTGGAGAACTGTTGAGCAATAGCTTTTACTTAACCTGCCCACGGCAACACATCACAAATCACTCCACAAACCATACACAGTCCTTTCCCATTCAGGACTATTGTGAATCACCACTCTGCAGTACTCATAGTTTAGGAACCTAAGCTTTATATTAAGGAAGCTTTATACAATTAAGGAAATAGAATTAATAAGTTACCTCTTTTCTATAGGAGAGAAAAAGATCAAATTAGCATAGACTTATGTTTTGTGTTCGTTATTGTTCTTTGTCTGTATATTCATTTGCATGTGTCAATCTTTCATTATCCTTGTGTTAAAAGTAAATGGTTTTATTTGGTCATTACCCGCAAGCATGTTTAGGCTATTTTTTGAAAAAGTCTTATCACCACATCCAAACCATAAGGTGAGAGAAAATGAAAGTCAATTTGTGTGAATGTTGTTTATCAGTTATGCACTACTCTTCATAGTCCTGGTTTTCCATAAATGATTCACTTATTTTTTGCATAACATGATGTAAAATTAAGATTGTTTGGTGTTATTTTGGGCTTTACTGAAGTATGACTATGTGAGCCACTCAGCCTTACTGTTGAACAATTAGATATTTACCATCCATTTACTCACTGGCTTGGGAAATTCAAAAGTCAAATCCTCATAATACTGCTAAATTTGTTATTTTAAAATACAAGAAATTTGGTAGATGTTTTAGTATAAACAATCAGCAGAACATAAGCATTTACACAGGAATGTGAACTTTGTTCTAAATTACACAAATCAAAATTGGGCAAATTAAATGTTTTCCTTATTTTTGGTGTATTTTTGCTGAGCACTGGAAGGTCATATACACCACACTGCACCTCTAAAATGTCTGCTAACATGACAGAAAGGTTCAGAAATAGATTCCATGTGTTATGCATGGGTAGGTAGCTGGTGCTTAGATGTTGTACAGTGAGGTTTCAAATGTGCAGCATACATTCTCCTATTTGCTATCAGGGTGCCTTTCTCTTTTCCTCATTCTTACACTTGCACTGTGCACTATTTTGCTGTGGCAGTGGCCAATCATTTAGGGCCACTTTAGTATGTTATCCTCCAATTGAAACAGTAACTGTAATCATTTACATCATGGTTTTCTTTTATCCCCACACCTGCTTTCACCAGTCCTACACAATGGTTTTCCTTCTTCCTGGTTACTTCCCATTCTCGCTTTAAATGTGTGATTTTCAGTTTGTACAGGAAACACTTTTCATTACTTCTTGTCGAATGGCAATACCTTTTCAAAGGAAAATCCTGGCATAAACATCATAATACAGTGTATAATAAATACAGTATTTACACATTCCATAAATGTAGTGCTGTTAACAGGGGTCAATTTCAAAAATTGATGCTGTATTTAATTCCTTCACTTTCAGAAAGACGTGATGCATTGATTACATATCCCACCCCTTCACCATGGATAGAAATGTCTGTTGCTGATTTAGTGAACTAGAACTTTAGGCTTTTTACAATTACAGAAGACACATTAAATGGTAAAATTACTATGACGATCCTATTCCATAATGATTATTGATATATGATGTTACTTGTCAATCTGATATATTTTAATGTTTTACTTGTACACAAAAATGTTACTGTGTGATTGAATTTAAAAAGTTAAATTATTCCAAGTCTTAACACATATACAAAGTAAAATACTACAGTCCTACAGTTACTTTGACTGAAATGAGTTACACTGCTGAAAATTCACTTTCTTTTAAGGTGTTTAAAAAGTTGTGTGTAAAGTAAAATAATTTTTTGGTTTTTTTCCATAACACAAACTTTGTGCATTTTTTTGTAATATGAATCTAAAAATGCACTCTATATAATAATAAATTATTAGGATTAGAATGGTGAAATTTGTACATCCATGCAGCTTGAGTCTTTTGGCTGATTCACAGGGAAACATCAGAAATTTAGGGATGCACCGACACCAGCCCGAATGCAAGTTTGTTTTAGTTGATGGAATAGAATAGAATTAACAGACTAATATGCACTACATATAAACCCTTTTTGTTGTTTAATATTAAATTATGTATGATTTTATTCCTTTTCTTAAAGCCTGTGTACAGAAATACTCTATATACAAATACAGTATCTAATTAGATTAAAATAAACAGGAATTTAATCAATGCATAAAGAATATAGCAGCATTGAAATTAACTAAAATTCTTGCATACAGCTTTATTTCTTGTATTATTTATGGTATAAACTATTTGAAAATTTATCAGTATTTTTTTTATTTGTTTCTTTACTGTGTGCTTTTTTATTTTATAAGTCATTCAGCTTTGCTATAAATTCTCCTTTGATATTTTGACATCTAAAATATCTATTTGTATAGTAGAGATTTCTGTGACAAATTGTTTTTTTTTTTTTTTTTTTTTGCTTCATGTTTTGCCATAGGACTGGCCTTTTGATGACGGGGCACCTCCTCCAAATCAAATAGTGGATGACTGGTTAAATCTTTTGAAAGGGAAATTCAGAGAGGAGCCTGGCTGTTGTATTGCTGTACATTGCGTTGCTGGACTAGGCCGGTGAGTATCAGCAGTTCTGTAAGATGCTTGTGTTAGTTTGCTTGTTAATAGTACTTATTCATCCACCAGTCTGTCTGTCCTCTGCTTACCTCTCTTATTTACCCAAACACAAATTGATTCTACTTTTATGCCATTATGCTATTAAAGTTTATTATAGTTAACTCCTGTAATAGGCAGAATGTGTTGCAAGAAATTAAATATTGACATTTCAATGTGATATGTTCAGATTTCTATTTCCTCACTGTTTTCTTTGTTTCATGGATGCTTTGTACTGTGGCATACTTAATGATGGATGTGAGGCTGCAGACATCAAACATCACATCTGGCCTGAGCAACCCCAAGAAGCTGACCTTTTTTTTTTTTTTTTTCAGTTGATCAGTTTCTGTGTTTGTAAGTGGTGCTTCCCGTTGCTGGGCTTTTGAAGAGTTTATGGGAATAAAACAGAGGTTTTCAAAGTAGGTTTCCTGCTGTAATTATATAACTCCACCAGAAGAATTTAGCTGTATGCCAACATAACAAAAATTATGTGCCTCATGTCCAATTGGAAACACAAATTTTAAATAAGGAAATACAGTTTCTGCAAAGTGTTTTAAACCCAGTAAAGTCTTCAACATGAGAAGCAAGAACTCCATGTATACTGCCATATTCGTTTAACCTGGTAGAAAACAAAAGGATCTACTAGAGACATTATTCACCCTGTGCCTTTTATGGTTTCTTTCACTTTGTTGTAAAGGTAGATTGATGCATTTGCAAGTCCATAAACACGCTTTTTTAGTTTCCACAATATTCCTGTACATTTAGCTTCAATTGGAGGCTGAATATAAATATATCAAGACAGTTCTATTCCTTGCAAGAATGCAACGTTTATGTTTGTGGATTGTATATTCCATTGCTTCTGACAAATGACAAAACAGAAGCAATTTTAAAGATTGAGAAGAACGTGTTGGTGAATCCTTTGGAAGTTCATCCCTACCAAATTCTTCAATACCTCTAATCACAAGGCGAGACACTAGACCTGCTGGTGTATATTTCAAGGTGCATACCCATCTTGTGGAAATACACTTTTGAACTAGATCTGGAGTTTCTTCAAAAACTTGGTTTCATTTCCAAATGTAGAATTACTCGTGTTTAGCTGTATCAAAAGACACATCTTTGATCTCAAGTATGTCTTCATTAAGAAGAAAACTGCTCTGCATACTGTACTTTAGTTCAATATTAAGACTATCAACTCTTGATAAATCAGCTAAGCCTATGGTCCCAGCAAGCTCATCAGGCTCAGTGTAGTGCAAATTATGCCAATTTCCATGATTTCCTCTGACTTTTCTTGCTCTTCAAGGAATTTCTGCATTATGTTGGACTCCACTGTCTCTGACAGCATATTTGATAATTTGACCTGGTTTCAGTGCAAACTGCCAAGCTTACTGAAGGTCGCTGAACATCTTCTACAGTGTCTTCTCATTAACAGTCTCAATGTCACTGTTGATATCCTCTGTTTGGTCTGTTTCATTGTCTTTGTTAACCAAATCATTTAGCCTTGTAGAAAATTACTTCTTGAACACCCTCCTTCCTTAATCTTGAGTGATGCACACATACACAAATACCTCATTGTCTTACAAAGACTACCATGTTGTTCAATGACAACTCTAGGGCCTTTCCATTCTGCACAATCAACTTGTTTATAGTATACTTTGTCTTCTACTTCTCATCTATAGAGTGCATCTATTTTCGAAGAGCTCTTCATATCTTGTCAAAAAATACAGCTTCTGCAAATGCTTTATGAGCTACATTCAAAGCTGTAATATGCTGTCCAACCCAAACTCTTATTGTTATTCCTTCAACGGCTGGTGACTTGTCAGTTAGTATATAAAAACAAAGATGGATTTTGCCCAAACACAAGTTGAAATGGACTGTAGCCATGTACATTGTGCACAGTATTCTTCGCCATGCTGTACTTCAAACATGTTTCACAAGTATTTGTAATTTGCTGTAAAATAGATAGCTGTGTCGTTATTACCAGAGCTACACAAGTTTCTATAGTTTATCAGCTGAAGCATGTCCAAACTGCTTGTGAAACTTTAACATAATTTTTTGCTGCTCTTTTATCATATGTTCTGTGACTGTCAAAGTTTAATTTTCATGAACTGCTACATGCTTGTCCTTATCAAGGATGTCCATACACTAATGTCCACAAGTGGTCAGTTCAAGCTTAATTGGCTATTTAAAAATTACTGCTCTGTCATTTTCAATGTCAAGCACAGCTCTATCTCTCATTAAACAGGCCACAGCAAGCACTTGCATTTTCTTTTCCAAGTAAGTCACTCATCTCTAAATTTCACAATCACTTTTCCAGCTTTCATATGATCTTTTTTTCATCAAGGTATTTTGTAATTCCCAGCTATACTCTGCTACCAATGTTATTCTTCAATAAGCACACCAATTGGAATGTGAAATATTTTACTTAGAAAGATGTAAAACACACAAACTTAAAGAGAACTACAATACAATCATCAAAAAAACTAAAAACATCTGCTCATGCCCGCAAAGAAGATACGTTGTCTTAAAGGGGACAACAACAATAATTTAGCCTGAGTATGTTTATGATAATAATGAATTTAACATGCATGACTGTTCAAATCTATCTATTATATAAAAAAAAATCTTTCAAAAGAGACCTTTTAGGAGACTAGACTTTTTGGAAAAGATTTTTTCCAAGTCCCATGATATTTTTAAAAGTCACGCCCTCGTAGCAACCATTTTCAAACAAGGCCATGGTACTCTCACCTGTCAGGCACACTTCCTGCGCTCTCAGCTCTTAGAAATGTTAACGTTTTCCACACTTTAAGTTCCTAGTTAAAGAAGACGTATTATGTCCAAAAAGAAAACTAATTTAATCACGAAGGGTTATCAACAGAAAAAATGAGTACACGGGTAGTCATAGCACCTAGAAATGAGGAAGTCAAATGAATTTATGCCAAAAATGTTGATCGGTAAGGTGGCAAAATGGTTAAATGTGTATCAATAGACTATGCTGAAACAGTTGCTGGTGATCATGCAGAAGATGAAAACAATAACTTAAAATATCATGAACAGTATCTACAACCATTAACACCATCCAGTCTTCCACCACACGAATTACTGTAGAAAGAAAGGATGTATTGAAGAAAGGTAATGTACTACATCTTCCGCAGATAACTTTAGACAACAAAGGAGATCTTGATATGCCATTCGTATTAAAACGTTTACAGTTTCCTGTTAGAATAGCTTTTGCGAAGACAATTAACAAATCTCTGAGCCAAACATTCGATAAAGTCATTTTATTTAATAGAGAGAAAGAAACGAAATTCAATCACTGGCAGTTATACGTCGCTTGGATGCAAATGTAACACTTCACATGAAAATTAAAATCTGTATAAATTGTACATCCCCATACACAAGCAGCAGGAGGGGCCAGGGGGTTGGCGAGCGAAGCGAGCAGTGGGCAAAGCCCCCTAGTATAATAAAAAATAAATCTTATTTGATTTTTAAGTTTAAAATAAAAGATCTTCAGTGATCATTTTGATATAAATAAGTGAAGTGAAAACGACTTCATTTTGGACATTTTAGATTTTTATATCTGTACTGATAGATACAGTTACCATCTGAAATTCTGTAAATACAAGGAAAATTTTACTGTATATCACCCAACCCTATACCAACTTTTGCCATAAAAGCAGCAGTAATTCTAGCATTCTTGCATGCATTTTTGAAGGTGCTCACATTGTAGGTTTTTCCAAGGCTCTTCGAGAACTTTTCACAGCTGTTTTACTTCCTTTCCTCTCTGTAGGTAATCCCAGACTGGCTGGATGAGATAGAGATCAGAGCTTTTTGGGGGCCATACCATCTGTTGCAGGATTCCCTGTTTAGTTTTTTTTGTGACTTTGACATTGTGTTTGGGGTCTTTATCAATCTGTCAGTATGAAGCTGGGATTAATTAGACATTTTTATCATGGTACTGCATGGTGGGTAAGAAACTGTTTGCAGATAATTATCCATGTACTGTCCTCTGCCCCTTTTTAAGTAAGCATAATTGTGTTAGAGTCAAAAATGACAGATTTTGACTCATTACTCCAGACCACCTGCTGCCATTTTATGCACCACAGTCTTTGTGTATTCATTTGTAGGCTAGATTGGACAGCACATCTGGTGACTGTCTATCTTGTGTCTTATTGCTATGCTCACTTTTACCATAGTATAAAATTTGCAGATTAAACCACCACATTTGCTGCAGCCTTTTTTAGTCTGGTTATCCCTTACCTAGGTTTATTCTCTCTGCATGGTAGTTTTGTTAATCACTTTTGTTCAACCTACTGTATACATTTTCATCAGTCGCTAGCACCTGTTTGTTATATTTGCTTGATCAAGCACTAAGATACATACCTACAAAGATTTTACATTTGTTAACTAAAAAGTGTTCTATTACTATTTTAGTTTCCTTCTCTAAGGACACTGGAATATTGATTTGCTTCATTTTTTTCCAAACTGAATTTTTGGAACTTTGAAATACACTTTTCTATAGACACTCAAGTCCAGGACAAAACATTTTAAAATATTTGTTAGGAACTATCTAAAATAAGATGTTTGCAGGTAAATATGTATATGGTGTTTTTTACATTTCAATATTTATTACAATATTTTTTATTATGTTTGGTAACCTTATTACCTATGGATAGAAAATGTCCGTGAATCTACTGATGCGAGTGCCAGTGGCCCTTTACAAGGGGTCTCCAACTCCTGTCTTGGGGGGCTGCAGTGTCATTATAACTGAAGAAACCCCTGCCCAATACCATTAGCCAGTAGGAAAGAGTGAGAAAATCAACTGTACGGGTTGGCTATGGTATTTAATTACCTTTATAATGTGCCAGCTGTTGTATATATCCTTAAAAGAAGGTAGCTAGGTGCTGTGATGCTCTGTTTCATCTTCACCACCCACTGCAGAGCTTTATGATCTTGAACTGAGAAGGTGCAATATTAGGATGTGATTAGGAAAGCGAGGATGTATCCACTGTGCCGCATCTGTAGAATTTCTTGAAAACTGATGAGGAAATAACAAGCTTTCTACAGATATCTGAAGAATTACAGACATTAGTGAATCTTTGTAACGAGCCGAAATGTGTTGTGCCCACTTCAGCTCATCTGTGTTAGTCACTTAGAGAAATTTAAAGCTGCTCACACTTTCAGCAGCACTCCCTCTATTATAGATGGAAGAGAAATTATTGTCATTGATCCACTGAGTCAGCATTGCATTTAGAGTGCACCTGGAAGGTATTCACAGTGCATCACTTTTTCCACATTTTGTTATGTTACAGCCTTATTCCACAATGGATTAAATTAATTTTTTTCCTTAGAATTCTACACACAACACCCCATAATGACAACGCGAAAAAAGTTTTTTGCAAATTGATTAAAAATAAAAAAACTGAGAAATCACAGGTACATAAGTATTCAGTGGAAGAAGTTCGAAACCACCAGGACTTCCTAGACCTGGCCGGCCATCTAAACTGAGCGATCGAGGGAGAAGGGCCTTAGCCAGGGAGGTGACCAAGAACCTGATGGTCACTCTGTTAGAACTCCAGAGGTCCTCTGCGGAGAGAGGAGAACCTTCAGAAGGACAACCATCTCTGCAGCAATCCACCAATCAGGCCTGTATGGTAGAGTGGCCAGACGGAAGCCACTCCTTGGTAAGAGGCACATGGCAGCCCGCCTGGAGTTTGACAAAAGGCACCTGAAGGACACTCATACCACGAGAAACAAAATTCTCTGGTCTGATGAGACAAAGATTGAACTCTTTGGTGTGAATGCCAGGCGTCGCGTTTGGAGGAAACCAGGCACCGCTCATCACCAGGACAATACCATCCCTACAGTGAAGCATGGTGGTGGCAGCATCATGCTGTGGGGATGTTTTTCAGCGGCAGGAACTGGGAGACTAGTCAGGATAAAGGGAAAGATGACTGCAGCAATGTACAGAGACATCCTGGATGAAAACCTGCTCCAGAGTGCTCTTGACCTCAGACTGGGGTGACGGTTCATCTTTCAGCAGGACAATGACCCTAAGCACACAGCGAAGATATCAAAGGAGTGGCTTCAGGACCACTCTGTGAATGTTCTTGAGTGACCCAGCCAGAGTCCAGACTTGAATCCGAATGAACATCTCTGGAGAGATCTTAAAGTGGCTGTGCACCGACGCTTCCCATTCAACCTGATGGAGCTTGAGAGGGTGCTGCAAAGAGGAATGGGTGAAACTGGCCAAGGATAGGTGTGCCAAGCTTGTGGCATCATATTCAAAAAAGACTTGAGGCTGTAATTGCTGCCAAAGGTGCATCGACAAAGTATTGAGCAAAGGCTGTGAATACTTATGTACATGTGATTTCTCAGTTTTTTTATTTTTAATAAATTTGCCAAAACCTCAGGTAAACTTTTTTCACGTTGTCATTATAGGGTGTTGTGTGTAGAATTCTGAGGAAAAAATGAATTTAATCCATTTTGGAATAAGGCTGTAACATAAAATGTGGAAAAAGTGATGCACTGTGAATACTTTCCGGATGCACTGTGAATACTTTCCGGATGCACTGTACATGCCGAGGTCTTTTAAAATGATATTCGACTCAGTGATGTACTGGAAGTCCTCAAGGTGAAGGCATCTGCTAAGACTGTGACACCATTCACTACATTAGTAATTCATCTGTATTAATTAGGAATTAAACTTTTAATAACGTAGCCATTAATTTTTAAGAAAGACAAAGTTTAGTAACATGTAATGCAAGGGTACATTTCTTGCATAAGGTTTTATATATACATTGTGTGCTTTAGTATTTATTTTAACCTTAGGAAAAATCACACTACTTATCCTTGTAAAAGCTGAATGATGTGTTATTAAGTTGTAGCAAATTTAATAAAATGTCCTGTTTCATGCAGCCAGAAACATTTTTATTGACTAAGCAATGCACAGAAACAATTATAAAGGCAATTAAAATGTTAAGTTATATCATAAAAACTGTTTAATTCAAGTCAAGAGATGTTGTGCTCAAACTGAGAGATTACATCTGAAGTATCGTGTGCAGTTCTGGTCACCGTGGTACAAGAAAGACATAGCAACACTTGAAGCTGTGCAGAGGAGCACAGCCATGTGCATCCCGTGCTTTAAGCACATGTCCTACTCTGACAAAATCAGAGAATTAAACCTGTGTCATCTCAAGCAGAGGGACCTAATCCGGGTGTTTAAATTCCTCAAAGGCATCGATAAAGTAGACCCAGCAAAATTCTTTCAGCTTATAGGTGAATCACATTCCTGAGGGCATAAGAGGAAATTAACGGAAATGCATTTAAAACTGAAGCCGGGAAAGACGCAAAGAGTGGAACAAACTACCAAGACATGTAGTTGAAGCAGAAACATTGACAGTGTTTAAGAAGATGCTTTTTTGAATCCTGATACAGTGTTAGTGGCTGCAGTGAAAATATGTCTGTTACAGTAAGCATATTTTTATCTGAAATCCAAAAATTCCAAGTCATTAATGCGTTTTCCCTGGTCGTTCAGTTTTTCTCTACTGTTGCATGTGCTTTGAATAATGTATTTTGAATGTTACTGCATCATGAAAAGTAAGTTTGAATGTAAAATTTTATAATTTTGTGACTTCATCTGCATGCTCCCTTTGTTTTCAGTGCTCCTGTTTTGGTGGCCCTTGCATTAATTGAGTGTGGAATGAAGTATGAGGATGCAGTGCAATTTATACGACAGTAAGTGAGATATTCACAGTATCTGTAAAAAAAAAATTGCACTTTACAAAACTAAATTGGAATTCACTGCTTAACTGATTATTAAGCTTTGATATTAGTAAAAGTGGGGAGCTTAGAATCCTGCCTTAAAAGGAGACATCTGTTTAAAACATTTCAAGCTGAGTCTAAATAATACAAATAAATGGGTTTGTGTAGTATAAATTGTAGTTATATAATTTTCTTAATAAAAGTTTAGTTAGTTACTTGAGGTCTTTGGACATAAGTCAGAGGGAGAACTGAATTCACAGAAAATGGTCATGAATTCTAAAATTATTGCACATTTGAATTAAATTTGTCATGCCATGTCTCAACATACATCTCTTAAATAAAACAAAGTATCCTTTATTTGATTCAGTTTTTGTTTTTTAAGTAATACTGAAATTATTTCCTTTCTATTTTCCAGAAAAAGACGTGGCGCCTTCAACTCCAAACAGTTGCTTTACCTCGAAAAGTACAGACCCAAGATGCGACTGCGTGTCAAGGATCCTATTGGACCTCTCTGCTGCATTCAATGAGATGAAAGTAGTATTTAAGATGGAAATTGTTGGGCAGCAATAAGGAATCCAGGGAACAAATTTTGTCCTTAATTGTAATTTAAGTATGGTTTCAACAATAAGGTTAAAGGCAGAATTGAGCGAAAATGAAATGACGAAAGCGCACTCAGTTTATCAAATGCTAGATGAAAGTTTGAAAATGCAAAGGATTATGAAATTGTCTTTTGTGTTCTAGTCAGACTCTGTTTTCTGAAGGTTATTAGCCCATTCTTGAAACAGACATGAGTAATTGCACAATATATGGTATGTAAAAGATTTTCATACAGTAAAAGCTGATCCTTGTTTTAAAAGCTGAATTAACAGATAATTAGATAAAGATATATAGCTTTATTGATTGGTTCAATTATGTTCAGTTAGTTTATAATAATAAAACTTAAATTATTCCCCTAGTGCTGTATTAGTACAGCTACTCTGAAAGTTGCCCATTTTAACTGGATTGAGCCGCTTTTTTGGTATTAGCTGTGAAAACTTTTTTTTTTTTTTTTTTTTTTTTTTAAACCTAATACATGTTTAGGTCACAGTATTTTTTTTTTGGTCCCTTTTTATGGTTTCTAAAAAAAATTGAAGTCAGAAATTGTATGTTTTTTATGTAAATATCCATATGTTAAAAGGAAATATGCAAACCCTACACTTAAATTTTTTGCATATCAGTGTTTGCAAAATAACACATTTATTTATAAATTGTTAAAAAAAAATAAATAAATAAAACCCAGCTTTTTATTACAGTCGGGTGGATTCAGTTACTGGAAAAAGAATTCTGAGGATGGTTGACATGATGAAAAGTTGTCTATACTGCTTCTAGCATACTGAGGATTTGACAGAATGCCATATTACTACCAGAGCTAGCAATTGTAGTTACAAACTTGTTTTAGTGTTGTATTGATCATACTCAGTTTTACAGTACTGTTGAAACCCGAGGAAATGTATACTTTAAGGACAGCATAGCCAGCGCAATGTAAAGAATCCAGCAAGATGAAAAAAGCTTCATATTTAAAGTAAAACTTCTATTTTGCGTTTACTTATTTGGCACCTGTTTGGCACAGTTCGAACTTTTTGTTGTGTATCTTACAAAACTAGTCCACATTGTACATCGAGTTCTACGTTTAGTGAGAGCAGTCAGGGTTGTGCAAGAGACAAACTTCTGAATTGATATGCATTTCTCATACAACTATGCCAATTGTGCCACATATTTTTGTGTCTTCTGCGAAAAGTGCCTACTGCAGGAATCTTGGATTTAGCAGTAGAAGTTTAAAATGGAAACCAGGGTGGGTAGCACAGATTTTTGGCCAGATTGATTTTTTTTTTTTTAATTCTGCTGAGGCCACCCTCTCCAAGAGTTGTATTTATTGAGATTTATAAATCTGATAATAGTGCCATTTTTTTTTTTTTTTGCTTTTTTTTTTTGCTTTTTTTATTTTAATCAAGAATTTAAAATGTGCTTTTTCAATGATTATTTTAAGGGCTCATAAATTACATTGCAGTTTTTTATGAATGTGTATAAATGTGGCCAATGAAGCATTTCAATATTTTTTTCATATTAATGTTTTTTTAACATTAACTTGAGTGAACCTGTATTTTTAAAAGCATTATACTTTCTCATCTCCAGAAGTGATAGTTGGATATCCATATTTCCTGCCTCTAACAGAACAAAAAAGTGCTGATAAAATCCCTGGTTACACTTATCTGAAGTAAATCATGTGAAAACTTAACTTTTTTCCTAGTTGGCATTGCCGTTTAGAGCATCATCTGCCTCAGGGAACTCAGAACTGGTATAATTGATATTATGAAATTTATTTACTTTTTACCTGCAATAGTTTTATTTTTTTTTTTTTTGGTAATAAGGGGAGTTGTAGTCACAATTAATTTTCAAGTACTTAAACATTTTATAAAGGCATCAGGTCCTTTGAAGCTGGATGTGCCATCTCAAAATGAAATACAGCAGAATTTTACCATAGAGGGCCAAGCTGTCATGTTATAATATGTCTACTTTTTTCTTCAGTTTTGTTCTGAACTTGAGCGTTTGTATTGATTTAAACCAGATAAAGATAACACTGCAGTATACTACATCTCTGCAATGTTGTGAAGTGAAACTTTTGTCAGAAAAGCAGTGTAATATTCTGGTTGTAAAATTATATGTTCCACCTCTGATTCTATGCAGTGTTTGGGTTTTTTTGTTGTGTTTTTTTTTTCTCTTTATTACTTTCACTCTTATTCTTCAGCATTTCTTAAGAATGATTAATTCAGTAAAATTCTCAGTTGTTTTAATATATTACTTTTTTTCATTTTAATGAAAAAGGATCTTGGGTTTGCCTTTTAACAAATAAAAAAAAAAACTGTGAAAACTGTGGTCACTTTAATATTGTCTTAAAAGCTTTAGTCCTAGATAATCTGTTAACTCTTTTAATGTAATAACCTGGGGCCTCATGTATAAATGGTGTGTACACACAAAATGTTGTGTATGCCCATTTCCACTCTCACCTCAAGATGTATAAAAACTAAACTTGGTGTAAAGCCATGCATATTTAGCCATGCAAACAGGCGGCACCCAGCGTCAAAGCAGTGCTACTCTTTCTGCGTTGTTTCCCTTCTTCATATTTGCATCAATGACGCGGGCATTATCAAATACACCAAAATAAATTGAATGGAAGTGGCTATTTATGTTGATTTGCATTTTCAAGTATGTGAAATTCAGGGTGGGGCTGTAGGTGCCTGCACGTGCGTTGAAATTCACATTCATTAGGATTTAAAAAGGGGAAGTGCATGGATCTTGACGTACATACGGTTTTATGCATCTGGATTATTTTGTGCATATGCACTTTTACAGTTTTTTTTTCCCCATAAGCCATGTTTTAGTGTGAATTCTACGCAGTGTTATACATGAGGCCCCTAGGTTTTTGAAGCAGGAGCAAGAGACATTCTTGCTTGTCAAAACAAATACCTGTGAAAATTCACCATTGCTGCCCTAAATTAAGGTACATGACAACTGAATATAAAGTATATCCTGGCTCTCTGTCTGTTGACATGTGGTAAATTGGGGAGGTTTATAGTTCACTAAAATATTACTAGAATGAATTGAATTATTCTTCTGTTACATGAAATTGGTTTCAAAAAATCTTTTAAATGTTCTTTAAACAATACTACTAAGTCTTTGGGAATTGAATCAGTTACATGTATTATCTCTGGATCTTAACTATTTAATTGCCGAAGCATCTCACTGGTAGTTCTACAGTTATAATTAAGTGTATGCATTGCCAATACAAAGACCATTGCCAAGCCTAATATGTGAATAGATTCACAAGTATTGGTTATTTTAATTTTAACACTGTTTGAAGTTATGTGATATGTCAAACACCCAGTTTTGCAAATTATTGTGGAAGAAAATGTGTCCTATTATGTTCTCTGATCGTATAAAGTAACATGCTCAATTCATGATGCCATCACCATTTGATCTATGGGTGGGTGGGGAAAGGAAAGAGATGCAGCAATGGCATATTTTTTATTCAACATCTTGTTCTTTTATTTAGTAGACCCTTCAAATAAAAATTTCAAATTAAACAATATTTTACCATTTTGTTGAATCTGTGTGATATGCTTTACCATGCACAAATAAAAATGTGTTTTTAATTTAGACCTTTAATTTAGACCTCACTGTGTTTATTTTGAGTAAAACGAGTGCTTTTCTTGTATATTCTGAGTCTCATACCATCTGACAACAGTCTACTCTGCATTGCTCCTTTCATTGTGGACTTTGGATATAAACATTGGCCGCCCTTCTAGTGAAATTGTTTTGTTGTGCACTTAGGCTTTTCTGTGAGCTTATCTTTATATAGTGATGTACACCTGCAGGTTTTTGTAGTAATACTATCATGCAAATTCATTATAGACGTAATTATTTTGCTGTACCTTTTTTTAAGCCTATTATCTTGAATATTTTCTCAAGTAACACTTGACGCACCATTTTAAGTGGTATAGGTAACATTCAAGTATCTTGAAAAATCTGCAAAATAAAACTAAGATACAATTGTGCGCAAAGGTTTGGACATCCTGGTCAAATTACCTGCTTAAAGTGAAAAGATGATAACATGTGACATTTATGTGTATTTTAGTGCCCAGTTACTATTTATTTGGTACCTGTTAAGACGGGGAAAAAACTGGCATGTGCAAAAACTTGGACACTCAATAGGTTTAAAATTACAGCTTCCAAATCTCCATGCCTTAAAAGTGTCTGGTTCAAAAATTCTTTTTTTTGTCTGTCAATATGGGGTGCTGTGTGTACATTAATGAGGGAAAAAATTAATTTAAATGATTTTAGCAAATGGCTGCAATATAACAAAGAGTGAAAAATTGAAGGGGGTCTGAATACTTTCTGTACCCACTGTATGTTCTCAAGGCTTTTTGTTAAATACAGTAGTTGGTCCCTTATTATCTCGATTTGTAGTGCACTGAACTTACAATGTTGTACAAGCACATGTAGCTCTAAGGTAAATTGTGTAATTGACTTACTTGGCTGCTGACAAAAGTGGAACTGGCTGAAGAGAATGCTCTGCATCTGGCCAAAATGGTCAGCTAGTTTTGTCACCATGTCTGCGAAACACTTGTCAGTTGGTTGCAGGACAAAAAAAATGCGCTGCCGTTCGGCTCACAAGCAGTATAAAAGAGGTGCCCTTTTCCTTGCCATCTCTATGTTATCCATTTCAGACACCAACAGGTACATCTTGAACCAATGATATAGCAGTTCATCAAGTACTGACAAGAAAGGCACTGGAGGAGCTAAACCAAGCTCTGCCGTATTCGTGACCAAAATATACTGTCTAAAGTAGCGGGTCACTTGTTTAATTCCTACCTCCTTTATTGATGCTACCAATAACAATACTTCTCATTTTCCTTCTTGTTAAATCCTACCACCAACCCACACACATCCACTTCTGGCAGGGCACCACAAAAACATCTTAATACAAACCTGTTATATGCAACAAAGGACACCACTTACTACCATCGGTTCCAAGATGAGAAAAAATTGAAAAGACTTGATATGATAGCACATCAATACAAATTACCACAGTTAGTTAAATGCAATAAAATAAGAGTAACATGAAGAAATCTCAGCAACTACTCTAGAATGAATATTTCTTCTGAGCCAAAATGACGAGTCTTCAATCTTGATTAAAAATCATTTACCAGTGGTGATTTTCCAAATTTGGGTACCCAGTAACTTAGGTATCTGCTGCCTGCACTACTTTTATTTACCCTCCTAGTATTAAGCAGGCCTCCTAATATCCACTTCATATAAGTAGGAATAGGTGAAAATCTTTTTAATACACTCTAGATAACATAAGATTACAGACTGATCTGTCTGCTATCAAACGATCTGTATCCTGACATACCTTCCTTTGCACCAGCCTGCATAGCAAATTTAGCAGATCTTGGATCTGATTTTCAAAATGAAGCATGCATGTCTTTCTGAGCCTATTGATAACAAATATAATGTACATAATGACTCATTATAAAATGTCATGGTCTCCGATTCCATCAAACTAATTTTTTTTTAGGATTTCAGATTACAATCTAATTTTTTTTTCAGAATGATAAACTTTAGCAAGAGAAGGTAAATGGGTTTTTGAGAAAATTGTAAGTAGACCATTTGAATCTGTTCTTTCAAAAAATGCATTTTATTTTCATGCAAAATTCAAGTGGTTGTCTGTTGTGCAAATACATGAGACATTACAGTATCCCCAGATTATGATACACTTATAGATACACTAGATGGATAGATACTTTATTAATCCCCAAAGGGAAATTCACATACTCCAGCAGCAGCATACTGATAAAAACAGTATTAATTAAAGAGTGATAAAAATGCAGTGCAAGTTAAAAAATGCATGGTGGAGAGTGCGAGGCAGTTGTAACAGACAATAACTTTGAATAATGCTAACGTTTAACCCCCTGGGTGGACTTGAAGAGTTGCATAGTGTAGGGGAGGGACGATCTCCACAGTCTGTCGCTGAAGCTGCTCCTCTGTCTGGAGATGATCAGTGGATGCATTGGATTCTTCATGATTGCTCAGCGCCCGTCGCTCTGCCATGGATGTCAAACTGTCCAGCTCCGTCCCTACGATAGAGCCTGCCTTCCTCACCAGTTTGTCCAGGCGTAAGGCATCCTTCTTCTTTATGCTGCCTCCCCAGCACACCACCACGTAGAAGAGGGCACTCGCCACAACCGTCTGATAGAACATCTGCAGCATCTTATTGCAGATGTTGAAGGAGGCCAGCCTCCTAAGGAAGTATAGTTGGCTCTGACCTCTTGCACAGAGCATCAGTATTGGCAGTCCAGTCCAATTTATCATCCAGCTGCACTCCCAGGTATTTATAGGCCTGTACCCTCTGCACACAGTCACTTCTGATGATTATGGGGTCCATGAGGGGCCTGGACCTCCTAAAATCCACCACCAGCTCCTTGGTTTTTCTGGTGTTCAGGTGTAGGTGGTTTGAGTCGCACCATTTAACAAAGTCCTTGATTAGGTTCCTATACTCCTCCTCCTGCCCACTCCTGATGCAGCCCACGATAGCAGTGTCGTCAGTGAACTTTTGCACATGGCAGGACTCCAAGTTGTACTGGAAGTCCGATTGTATACAGGCTGAACAGGACCGGAGAAAGTTCACCAGGACTTGATGCCTTTGGGGCTGAGGTGATGCAAGATGTTTTCCAAAGCCTCAGGACTCTCCCCTGTTCCAGGCTCAGGTTGAAGATGTGTTGTAGAGGACTCCCCAGCTCCAACGCACAGGTCTTCAGCAGTCTTGGCGATACACCATCTGGACCCGCTGCTTTGCTGGTACAAAGTCTCCTCAGCTCTTTGCTTACCTGGGCTGCTGTAATTGTGTTTGGGGGGAAACTCAGCAGAAGAATGGGTGGAGGATGCAGTACTCTGAGGTGAGAGTGGGTTAGGGTGGTCAAACCTGCTAAAAAAGTTGTTCATCAGGTTTGCTTTCTCTCTGTCTCTCTTGATGGAGGCACTCCACTTCGAGCTGCAGCCAGTGATGATCTTCATCCCATCCCACACTTCCTTCATGCTGTTATTCTGCAACTTCTGCTCCAGCTTTCTCCTGTACTGCTCCTTTGCCGCCCTGAGCTGGACTCGGAGTTCCTTCTGCACGCGCTTGAGCTCATGCTGATCACCGTCTTTAAAAGCCCTTTTCTTCTTGTTCAAAAGGCCCTTGATGTCACTTGTAATCCATGGCTTGTTGTTAGCATAGCAGTGTACTGTTCTTACTGGAACTACAATGTCCATACAGAAGTTGATGTAATCAGTTGTGCAGTCAACAACCTCCTCAATGTTCTCACTATGTGATCCCTGCTGGATATCCCAGTCCGTAGTTCCAAAGCAGTCTCTCAGAGCCTGCTCTGCCTCAGGGGACCACTTCCTGAATGAGTGTGTGGTTTTTAAGATGTAATGGGCAGTTTTGTAACATTTCAACTCATGTAACTGATATCCATAAATATTTGGACAGAGACAACTTTTTTCAAATTTTGGTTCTGTACATTACCACAATGAATTTTAAATGAAATAACTCAGATGCAGTTGAAGTGCAGACTTTCAGCTTTAATTCAGTGGGTTGAACAAAACAATTGCATAATCAGACGTCCAGATCTTTTTGCGTTGCTGAGTTCACCAGTGCTTGCTTTCTTTCTTAGGATGTACCAAACTGTAGATTTTGCCACTCATAATATTGTAGCAATTTCTCGGATGGGTTTTTTCTGTTTTCGCAGCTTAAGGATGGCTTCTTTCACCTGCATGGAGAGCTCCTTTGACTGCATGTTGTCTGTTCACAGCAAAATCTTCCACATGCAAGCACCACACCTCAAATCAACTCCAGGCCTATTATCTGCTTAATTAATAATGACATAACGACGGACTTGACCACACCTGCCCATGAAATAGCCTTTGAGTCAATTGTTCAATTACTTTTGAGCCCCTGAAATGAAGGGATTGTGTAAAAAAAATGCTTTAGTTGCCTCACATTTTTATGCAATCTTTTTGTTCAACTCATTGAATTAAAGCTGAAAGTCTGCACTTCAACTGCATCTGAGTTGTTTCATTTAAAATTCATTGTGGTATTGTACAGAACCAAAATTAGAAAAAAGTTGTCTCTGTCCAAATATTTATGGACCTAACTGTAATTCTACTTTAAAATATAATAGAGCCTTCTCAGTTCCAGAGTAACCCAGAAGAGAAGCAGAAATCAAAATACGCAGCTAGAAGAATGCCAAGTTGTAGAAGGTTGAATAGGATTGACAGCAAAGCAATGCATACACAAACAAACAAGCAGTTTCTCAGTGATGAAACACAGCTCTGGGTCAGAGAGAGCTGCACACACACACAAAAAAATGGCCAAGTAGTATTTACCTTGAAACTTTAGATGAAACCGGATTAAGTGAAAATCCACTGATAAGATGATGTTGGCAATAAACCAGAGTGAAAAACAGATTGTATGTGTGTATGCATGTGTATATACAGTATACAGTGGTGTGAAAAACGATTTGCCCCCTTCCTGATTTCTTATTCTTTTGCATGTTTGTCACACAAAATGTTTCTGATCATCAAACACATGTAACCATTAGTCAAATATAACACAAGTAAACACAAAATGCAGTTTTTAAATGATGGTTTTTATTATTTAGGGAGAAAAAAAAAATCCAAACCTACATGGCCCTGTGTGAAAAAGTAATTGCCCCCTTGTTAAAAAATAACCTAACTGTGGTGTATCACACCTGAGTTCAATTTCCGTAGCCACCCCCAGGCCTGATTACTGCCACACCTGTTTCAATCAAGAAATCACTTAAATAGGAGCTGCCTGACACAGAGAAGTAGACCAAAAGCACCTCAAAAGCTAGACATCATGCCAAGATCCAAAGAAATTCAGGAACAAATGAGAACAGAAGTAATTGAGATCTATCAGTCTGGTAAAGGTTATAAAGCCATTTCTAAAGCTTTGGGACTCCAGCGAACCACAGTGAGAGCCATTATCCACAAATGGCAAAAACATGGAACAGTGGTGAACCTTCCCAGGAGTGGCCGGCCGACCAAAATTACCCCAAGAGTGCAGAGACGACTCATCCGAGAGGTCACAAAAGACCCCAGGACAACGTCTAAAGAACTGCAGGCCTCACTTGCCTCAATTAAGGTCAGTGTTCACGACTCCACCATAAGAAAGAGACTGGGCAAAAACGGCCTGCATGGCAGATTTCCAAGACGCAAACCACTGTTAAGCAAAAAGAACATTAGGGCTCGTCTCAATTTTGCTAAGAAACATCTCAATGATTGCCAAGACTTTTGGGAAAATACCTTGTGGACTGATGAGACAAAAGTTGAACTTTTTGGAAGGCAAATGTCCCGTTACATCTGGCGTAAAAGGAACACAGCATTTCAGAAAAAGAACATCATACCAACAGTAAAATATGGTGGTGGTAGTGTGATGGTCTGCGGTTGTTTTGCTGCTTCAGGACCTGGAAGGCTTGCTGTGATAGATGGAACCATGAATTCTACTGTCTACCAAAAAATCCTGAAGGAGAATGTCCGGCCATCTGTTCGTCAACTCAAGCTGAAGCGATCTTGGGTGCTGCAACAGGACAATGACCCAAAACACACCAGCAAATCCACCTCTGAATGGCTGAAGAAAAACAAAATGAAGACTTTGGAGTGGCCTAGTCAAAGTCCTGACTTGAATCCAATTGAGATGCTATGGCTTGACCTTAAAAAGGCGGTTCATGCTAGAAAACCCTCAAATAAAGCTGAATTACAACAATTCTGCAAAGATGAGTGGGCCAAAATTCCTCCAGAGCGCTGTAAAAGACTCATTGCAAGTTATCGCAAACGCTTGATTGCAGTTATTGCTGCTAAGGGTGGCCCAACCAGTTATTAGGTTCAGGGGGCAATTACTTTTTCACACAGGGCCATGTAGGTTTGGATTTTTTTTTTCTCCCTAAATAATAAAAACCATCATTTAAAAACTGCATTCTGTGTTTACTTGTGTTATATTTGACTAATGGTTAAATGTGTTTGATGATCAGAAACATTTTGTGTGACAAACATGCAAAAGAATAAGAAATCAGGAAGGGGGCAAATAGTTTTTCACACCACTGTATATATATACAGTACATATATACTTTACACTGTATATATACTGTAGAGGAAGGATCTTGTATTTTGTATAAACATTTAAACGTGAAAGATTAAAGAACATTACCAACAGTTTACTTTATCCTCAAAAACTATTGAGTGGTTGGTCCTGAAAACATTTTTGATCCTCAGTTACAGACCATTTCAACCTACAGTTAGCCTACCAAGCACATATAAGATAAATGCACAATAGAACCTGGTCCATCCTAGATAGTCTTCACACTATCGTCAGAATCATGATTTTTGACTTATCCAATAATATTATCACCCTTCAGCATATCCTGCCCCAACCCAAATTTGGGTATAAGCTGAATACCATGCAGTACACTTTATCATGGAATAAGTGTGATCGATAAGAAATGTTGAAGTTTCACGACTTTGTGCCAGAAATACACTGCTCAAAAAATGAAAGGAACACTTAATCATCACAGTCTAACACCAAGTTAATTACATATGCTTCAAGGATTTCAGTCTGCTCAGTTAGAAAGCATACACGATTGTGAATACACTTCACTTGCTTTGGTGTAAAGGAAAGTGACAAGTGCACTGGAGAGACAACAGCAAGACAACACTCAAGAAGGGAATGGATTTGCAAGTGATGGCCACAGACAATTTCTCTGGTCTTATCTTTCCTGGCTGATTCTTCTCTAGTTTTGCATTTTGCTGGTGTCCTTTTCACCGGCACATCCATACATGCCATCGCAAGGTTTGCAGTATCTCCCAGCACAGTCTCAACCGCATGGAGGAGATACCAGGAGATGGGCCATTACACAAGGAGAGCTGGACAAGGCCATAGAACAGCATCAACCCACCAGCAGAACCAGTATCTGCTCCTTTGGGTGAGAAAGAACATAAGGAGCACTACCAGAGCCCAACAATTTGACCTCCAGCTGGCTACTAGTGTGCATGTTTCTGACGAAACTTTCAGAAACAGACTCTGTGAGGGTGGCATGAGGGCCCAACATCCTCTAGTGGGACCTGTGCTCACAGCCCATCACTATGCAGCTTGATTGGCATTTGCCAGAGAATACCACTATTGGCAGCTTCACCATTGGCGCCCCATTCTCTTCTGAGAGCAGGTTCACACTAAGCACACGTGACAGATGTGAAAGAGTCTGGAGACATTGTGGATGAATGTTGTACAGCCTACAACATCATCCAGCATGACTGGTTTGGAGGTGGGTCAGCAATGACCTGGGAAGGCATATCTTTGGAGGGTTGTAAATGCTAAGCTACAGTACCCTGACCGCTGTTAGATACCAGGATGAAACACTTAGAGCCATTGTCAGACCTTACACCTGTGCAGTGGGCCATGGGTTCCTCCTGGTGCAGGACAATGTCTGGCCTCATGTGGCCAGATTGTGTAGGCACTTCCTGGATGACAAAGCCATTGATGCCATTGACTGGCCCGTAGACCCGAATCCACTTGAGAACCTCTGGGACATTATGCATTTCATTTTTGGTGTGATGTTCAATCTCTCCTTCAGTGGGTTGGTGAGCTTGGTCCCCATTGACCGTTGTTGTATCATTTTGTTCTCAATGAATTACACAGTATTACTCAGTAAAGATTTTCCACTTCTGGCACCCTTTCCGGGGTTTGTTACCTGCCTTGCGCCCTGTGTTGGCTGGCATTGGCTCCAGCAGACCCCCGTGACCCTGTAGTTAGCATATAGCGGGTTGGATGATGGATGGATGGATTGATGGATTTTCCACTTGAACAGTTCGTTCATCAAGATCCCATGTGTGATTTAAGTGTTCTCTTAATTTTCTGAGCAGTGCAAGGTCACCCCTGGAAACTGTCCTATGTTTTCCCTTTAACCCGGACACAGCCAATTGTAAGTGCAAGTCTACTTTCTGAGATCTGTGGAGATTCTCAGGTGACTCATTCATTGTAGGCCACACAGTGGAAATGAGAAGTGCAGGAAGATAGTGAAAGCCTGTTTAGGTTGAGAAGGAATGACCTTCAGGCAACTGAACTTTACCAAGGAAAGGAATTCAAATTCAAAGTAATTTGTGGTGGACTATAGGTGTACCGGGGTGGAGGGGGTGCATACCTGTAAACATCAGTAAGCGTACCTGACAAGTAGCTTTGTCTGGATAGCCAACAACTGTTATTTTTGAGAAAGCCCATGTCCCGATAGGTCTAACATGCTACTCAAGATGTTCTGCCTGTTAATGGTATCTTCTGTAATGCTGTAAATGTATGTTGGTGGAGTAACCCCAGCTTAGTGGGATGTCAAGATGTCTAAATTGACTAGACAGGAATGTAAATAGTTTTACATGACTGATACTAGTGAAAGTGACAGGAAAGGTACTGTAATGATGGCAAAATTAGATTTTATCATGAATAAAGATGCCCACCCACTTTGACATATATTGTCTTGGAGCACCATTCCACCACAATGTGTTAAGAGACAATATCAGGGCCCTTTTTTTGCCAACTGTCATCATGCTTTAGCCACGCCATTTGTAGAAGATACCTAAGCTCAGAGGTGATATTTCTTTAGGGATTCTTCACATTAAATGAACTCTGTGTTCAGTTCTCAGGCTTGCACTTATATAATCATATATAGTATAATTAGCAACATTACATAATATTGAAGATTATTGCAAGTGCACTATACATTGTAGCAGACGGCCGGGGACCTTGCCTGGCCGAGACACCCCTATAATGGAGGGTTTGGGGGGTAAGAGAGCCTATCCAGAGCATTACTTCCCCCAAAGCGCTAGGGGGCAGCGCCCCTGGTGTGCAGCAGTGCCATGGGTTGGAGGATGGGCATTCAACCCTGCTGGCGCCCATGGGGCCCTTGAGAACTTCTGAGCACTTATCTCAACACCTGGAAGTGCTGCCGGAAGTTGGCCAACGAGCACCTGGAGCACTTCCGGGTGCCTTATAAAAGAAGGCAGCAGCCACTACTCCGGAAGCCAGAGTCGGGAAGAGGTGGATGAAGCTGGCTGGAGGAGAAGTGGAGGCGAGAGAAAGAAGAGTGTTTTGTGTTTGGTGCCAGGGAGCAAGGCTAAAGTGCTTCCCCAGCTCTGAATAAACGTGAGTTGTGTCCTGGACTTGTGTCTCTGCCTGTCTGTTGGATTGGGGTGGCTGGTGGTCTACAACATAATTAAATAAATAATAAAAAAATAACAGCAATAGATACTTCAAAATGCTGAAAAAAAAGTGATAAAAATGTCAAATTTGCATAAAAGAATTAACCCTGAGGAGTAGAAGTCAAGAAATCAAATTAATTAAAGCCAAAGAAACAAAGACAAGAAGGATGTTTTCAAAGTTTGCCTGTATGCATATGTGGATGTCTCGAGCTGGGGGTGCTTGCTCCTTGGGATTGTGTTCTTTATTGAATGCAGGACATATTCAAGCCTTATACACATCCCTTTAGTAACCATAGCAGAAATAATCAGATGAGAGAAATGGGGTTCAAAAAGAGATACATGTATTTAACGTGCTTTCAAATGTAGCTTCCACACTCAATATACAATGTACATATCCAGGCCAAAGAGAAGCCAACGGAACAGTACAGTCATCATTCATTTCTTCAGTGGGGAATCCTGACGTCTTGACGTCTGATCTGGCAAAGTGCCTGTGGCATTTGGATAGCTTCTCACTTCATGATGGATCTTCTGCATTATAAATACTTACTTACTTGCATATTCATTGAGCTTTTTATGAACCTTGCCAGGTATGGGCAACTGCCATCTGAGCTGTCCATGTTATTTATGGACTGTGCCCAAAAAACACCATTCACTGTTCTAATCACTCATGGCTTCTGCAGACAGTGGCCCCTAGCCATATATTGATCACTGACAAACGGGACACATCAGCACTTTTAGATAGCCTGCCTTTCACGTGTTTCTGTCCATCTCCTTGTCAGGTTCTTTCTGTCAGCTTATTTGCATCGTTTCAGCTATAAAAGTGAAGTCATTTATTTATATAACACATTTAAAACAACAGGAGTTGACCCAAAGTGCTTTCAAGTTAAAAAGAATTAAATAACAAATACTACATACATAGTAAAGTATATAAATAAAATAACATCCATCCATTATCCTACCCGCTATATCCTAACTACAGGGTCACGAGGTAACATAGTAAAATATCTACTCTATGTATATATACTCAGCAAAAAAAGAAACGTCCCTTTTTCAGGACTGTGTATTTCAACAATAATGTTTTAAAAATCCAAATAACTTTACAGATCTTCATTGTAAATTGTTTAAACAATGTTTTCCATGCATGTTCAATTAACCATAATCAATTAATTAACATGCACCTGTGGAATGGTCGTTAAGACCTTAACAGCTTACAGAAAGTAGGCATTTAAGGTCACAGTTCTAAAAACGCAGGGCACTAAAGAGACTTGTCTACCGACTGTGAAAAACACCCAAAGAAAGATGCCCAGGATCCCTGCTCATCTGCGTGAACGTGCATTAGGCATGCTGCAGGGAGGCATGAGGACTGCTGATGTGGCTAGGGCAATAAATTGCCATGTCCACACTGTGAGACGCCTAAGACAGCGCTACAGGGAGACAGGAAGGACAGCTGATCATCCTCGCAGTGGAAGACCACGTTTAACAACACCTGCACAGGATCAGTACAAAAAGTGCGTGAGTTTCTGCATGACAGCAATGTCAGTGTTCTGCCATGGCCAGCGAAGAGCCCAGATCTCAATCCCATTGAGCACGTCTGGGACCTGTTGGATCGCAGGGTGAGGGCTAGGGCCATTCCCCCCAGAAATGTCCAGGAACTTGCAGGTGCCTTGGTGGAAGAGTGGGGTAACATCTCACAGCAAGAACTGACAAATCTGGTCCAGTCCATGAGGAGGAGATGCACTGCAGTACTTCAAGCAGCTGGTGGCCACACCAGATACTGACTGGTACTTTTGATTTTGAGCCTCCCTTCATTCAGGGACACATTGTGAAACATTTTTAGTTTATATCTTATGGTGTTGACTCTTTTAGTGTTCATACAAATATTTACACATTAAGTCTACTGAAAGTAAAAACAGTTGAAAGTCAGGGGACGTTTCTTTTTTTGCTGAGTATATATATATATATAATCCTAAGCCTAAAAGTGCAACGATTTTATGAGATGTTTTTATGTCACATTTTTTGTCACGCTTTACATCGGGCTTATTTTAAAACCTACATATATATGTTTGGCATCAGTCAGTCATTCTCCAACCTGCTATATCCTAACACAGGGTCACGGGGTTCTGCTGAAGCCAATCCCAGCCAGCACAGGGCGCAAGGCAGGAACAAATCCTGGGCACGGTGCCACTGCAGGACACACACACCAAGCACACACTAGGGACAATTTAGGATCGCCAATCCACCTAACCTGCATGTCTTTGGACTGTGGGAGGAAACCCACGCAGACACGGGGAGAACATGCAAACTCCATGCAGGGAGGACCCGAGAAGCGAACCCGGCAGCAGCGCTACTACTGTTCCACCTTTGCTGCCCCTGTTTGGTATCATTCTTTTAAAAATTTGTCGAACTTTAATGTGATGTTGTTAGATTTTCAGATTCTTATTCCATTTTTAAATTATAAACTAAAAAATATCAAGAACTCATGTCCCACGAGATGAGACTTTGTGCCAAGAGGTTTAACCACACCCGGGGCTGGAAATAAAAGGCAAAGAGTAGGACAGCTGCTTTACAGGCTTTTAAATGTTCAAAGCACCGCACGAGATGCAGATAACGTGGCCCAGCAGCAGCAATCCAGCAGCTGATCAAGCAAAGAGGAGGATAAAAAAAACTTGTATTTGTTTCCCATTGTATCACCGTTAAAGGGTGGGTTTCGCAGGAGTAACCGCGTCTCCTTGGGGTACATTCAGCCCCCCTCTTCACAACACGAGCAGCAGAGACGCAAAGTGGCTGGTGCGTAGCACAGGCTGTGGGGTTGGCAAGCGAAGTGAGCAGGGGGCAAACCCCCTAGTGAAATATATAAATCAATAACTTGAAAACATGCAAAAAGTAAAAATTAAAATAAAATTAAAATTAAAGTAAATGTAATACAATAAACAACAGCTGAAGAAGATGAGGGTAAGAGTTATTAAAATGAGATTATAAGTAACATATTAGTGGACTTAACAAAAACCTTAGGAGAACCTTAAGCTGAAATGAAAGCAAGAGAAAAAAGCTGGGTCTTTAATTTAGATTTAAAATCATCAACTGTTGGGCAAGATGATGTTGGATGGGAGACTATTCCAAAGTCTAGGTGCAGCTACAGGGAAAGCCCGGTCGCTTTTGGTTTTGAGACACGAATGAGGAACTGAGAAGAGCTGTTGTGAGGATGACCTAAGTAACCAGAGGCTGAATATGGAAATAGCTGAAATGCATTGAGGGGTTAATCCATTGACTGCTTTAAAACATATAATACAATTTTTACATCAATTCTGTATTTCACAGGTAGCAAATGTAAATGAGCTAGAACAGGAGTGATTTGCTGTCGTTTCGTTGTTCCAGTTAAAAGTCTAGCAGCTGTATCATTTGAAGTCTAGAAAGTGTGGAACGGGACAACCCTATACACAGGGAATTACAGTAGTCAAGCCAAGAGATGATAAAAGCATGGATAACTAGTGTATTTCCAGTTCCTTATGAGATAAAATCAGCTGTAACTTGGCTATAGTTCTAAGAAGATAAAAGCTGCCCTTTACAACACTGCTGACTGGTTTATTAAAACTCAATGAAATATCCAAAAACACACCGGTTTTTAACCTCATTATGCAAATTTATGGACAGTGGACCAAGCACGTTGCTAAGGCTAGTGACAGAATTTGGGGAGCCAAATATAATTACTTCAGTTTTGTTTTCATTTAGTTGCTTTCCATCTAGCATTTAATATTATCTAAGCAATTGAAAACGTTCTTCAGAGAGCAGGCGTTATCAGCTGTAACTGGTAGGTAAAACTGTGTGTCGTTTGCATAATAATGATGCAAAAACTTTGTATTTTTTGAAGATAGAGCCAAGGAGTAACATGTATCGTGAGAATAAAAGAGGCCCTAAAGCCGAACCTTGGAGAATGCCACATTTAATGGGAGTTAAGGATGAGAAACAGTTGCCTATTCTGACTGAGAAGCTTATTTCTCTCGGGTAGGAGGTAAACCGTTTTAACACTGGGCCCAGCAAATCAACTTCAAACTCCAAGCGTTTTAAAAGAATATCATGGTCGATTGTGTGAAAAGCTGCATTAAGATCAAATAGAACTAAAACTGAGCAAGAATCAGAATCGATAGTGAAAAGAATGTCATCCTGTACCTTCAGCAGGGCAAATTCTGTGCTATGCGGAGCTCTAAAGCCAGACTGGAATTTGTCAAAGATGTTAAACTTGTTCAAGTAGGAGGAGAGCTGGAAGAATACAACTTTTTCAATATCTTGGAAATAAATAGTAGCATGGAGATTGGCCTATAGTTTAACGGTTTTCAACCGGTGGTACGCGTACCCCTAGGGGTATGGAAAGGGTTATGCAGGGGTACGTAGCAACATATAATTTTGCGTTTTTTTTTTTAAATTTTCTTTTTGTTTCAATTTCAAACTAAAAAGTAGGAAAAAAAGAAGAAAATGTAATTCAAGGGCTTCAAGAGGAAGGAATTCAGGTGTAGTTTCAAAAACTGACTCATGACTGCTATCCTAAATAAATGATTGTTTCAATCGGTTTCAATGCTTTAGTTTAAATTTTTAAACTTAAAACAACCAAAGAGTTTGAAGAAGGTCGCCAGTTCGCTGCGTGACTCATCAGCAAAACACGTGCGACAGTGCACCTGTACTATAGCATGGAGTAGATTTGCTTCGGAAAGCAGGGGCAACGCGTGAGTAAACTCCCCAGCGGGGTGGTAGCTTTTAAGAGAGGGCAACCTCTTCAGTGCAAGAAAGGAATTAAAAGGTGGTTATAACGCTTGTGTTCGCATTGTTTGCGGGAACCCCAAAAATGGACCGGTTTTTAGTGAAACGGAAAGGAAGTGGTACCGATGTGTTCGCGAAAGTGAGTGATTCGGAAGGTGTTGGGTTGTCTTCTGATAAGACAAGCCAAGGAATTCCTCAAAAACGGCTGCGGCAGCAGTAAGCTAAGAAGCCACCAGAAGATTCACCTGCGGGCAGAAAAATACGACAATATTCTGCAGAATATTTAGGCTACGGTTTTGTAAGCAATGGTGCGGTCCAGTCTGTGTCATATGCAAAGAAACTCTGTCCAATCACAGCATGAAACCGTCGTTTCTGAAGAGACACCTGCAAAACAAACATGCAGAATTGAAAGATAAACCGCTGGAATATTTCAAGAGGCAACATGAGAGTATGATGAAAGGCACCACAATGTTTCACAGATATCTGCATACGTCTGAGAAAGCTTTGCACGCCTCATATGAAGTATGTCTTTTGGTAGCGAAAACATGGAAACCTCATACTATTGCTGAGGAGTTGGTACTTCCTGCAGCACTAAAAATTGCAGAAATAATGATAGACAAGAAAGCAGTCGATACAGTGAAAACTATCCCACATTCGGATGATACTGTATCAAGGAGAATTCGAGAAATGGCTGACGATGTAATCCAGCAAGTTTGTGAGCAGATCAAACTCAGAAAACAATTTGCATTACAACTGGATGTGACGTATCAAACGAAGCTCAGTTGATGATTTTTGTTCAGTATGTTGATCAGGTGAAGGGACTTTCAGAAGAAGTATTAGCTTGCAAAGCTTTGCTGGGAAAAACAATAGCACAAGAGATTTTCAGAATTCTTTCAGAGTGTCTCGCTGCTCATGGACTTGAATGGATGTGGTGTGTTTCTGTGTGCACAGATGACGCACATAACATGACGGGCCACCGAGGAGGCTTCAAAGCGTTGGTGAAAGGGAAAAATCCATCAGTACAATGGAATCACTGCATTATTCATCGACAATCAATCGCCTCGAAACACTTAAGCGTGGAGTTCAATGAGACACTGAATACTGTGGTCAAAGTTGTGAACTTTATTGAGTCACGTGCTCTGAACTCTCGGCTCTTTTGACTGGTTTGCCAGGACATGGGTTCGGAACACGTAACTTTGTTTTTGCATACCGAAGTCAGGTGGTTGTCTCATGGAAAAGTTTTGAACAGGTTATTTCAGCTCCGACACGAAATTTACATCTTTCTTAAAGATCAGAAATCTACTTTTGTAATGCATTTTGAGGATGAGCAGTGGTTATGTAAAGTCGCATACCTTGCCGACATATTTGCAAAAATCAGTGACTTGAATTTGAAACTTCAAGGACAGAAGAGCAACATATTTTCTTCCATTGACAACGTGCAAATTTTTCATAAAAAAGTTATCTACTGGAAAAACAGAATTTCTGCTGGACATCTTGCAATCTCCCCAACAATTTCATGTATTTGTGAAGACTCAAACATCGAGCTTTCAAGTTTTTCTAATATCAAAGCATTGATCATCGATCACTTGAAGAATCTAGAAAACGAAATTCTCCGATATTTTCCTGAAATTGAAATGGATGGTACCCAGAACAACTAGATTTTGAAACCTTTTTGTGAAAACAATGTTGAGACAGCAGAACTTCCTGATGACTTGAAAGAGAAAATTATTTGAACTTGCGGTGGACAGAACTTTGAAAGCAAGAATGGACAGCGTGGGACATTTCTGGCACAGTGTGTGTCAAGACTTGAGTAATGCATCGTTGTCAGCATTGTTGCCTTTTCTATCGACATATTTATGTGAAAGTGCTTTCTCGGCTTTGACTGCAATAAAAACTAAAGAACGAAACCGGCTCCAACCTGAAGGTGATGTTATACAAGCCGTCAGCAGCATCCATCCTTGCATCAAATCTGTGATGGCACAAAAACAAGCCCAAGTATCGCATTATGAAAATAAGCACTTTTATGCGTGAACTTATGCGCAAAGGGTACCTGCAGACATACTTTCACACCCTTTGGGGGTACAATTGTGAAAAAGGTTGAGAACCGAGGCTATAGTTGGTATGGTCTTTGGGGTCTAGGCTAGGTTTCTTTTCTTTAATAGAGATTGCTTGACTGAATGTTTATAACTGCTGGTTAATGAGCTACTAGCTATAGAAAAAATAAGGGGGCACATTGTAATAAAAACGTCCTTAAAATGATGTGAAGGTATAATGTCTAACGGGCAGTAAGTGACAGCACCTCAGAGAGCTGGGCAGATGATGCTGGTTGAAATTTCTGTAGGTAGCTGATTGGATGATGTGTCTCTAAGGAATCCTTGTCTGTTATATTAAATGTTGTTAACTTTGTCAATGAAGAAATTCAAAAACTTCTCACAGGTTTCAGCAGAAGAAGCAAAGGTAACAATAGCAGTAGCAGCAGAAGGATTTATGATGAATAGAATTGTGCTGAATAGTATTTTAGGTCTGTTAGCATTTTATTGATTAATTCAGTGTAATATTGTGCCTTAGCTGTGGCAAAAATGAACAGAGAAGAGTCCGAAAAAGGTTTGGGGCAGCCTCCCGTATACCTGAAATCTGGCTGCAAAATAGTAAATTAGTTGCACAACTGGGTACAGATGCGAGTCCAAAACAGAACTGATTTGAAGGAGGTAAAGATGGTGGTTTTATGGAAAGGCAGAGGAAGTGACATCATTGGGTTCATGACTGGAAGTGACGTCATCAGGGTCTGGACTGGAAGTGTTGTCATCGGGGTCGGGGAATGGGAATGACATCATCAGGGTCATTCCCAAAATTTCTCCTAACTGGTCTACAAAGGAAAGAGAAAAAGAATTAGCACACTCTGCCACCCCCTGGTCTGGCATGGAATTACCCTCATTTGAGCCCTTTAGCTGCCTCCCATGCAGACATGTGTGACAGCTGTTTTAACAGAGCTTTGGTGAAGCTTTAAATAATTTCTTAAAATTTCATATGAGACCTGAAGTTTGTCTTTTTTCTATTTACGTTCTGCCCTTCTACAATCTCGTCTAAGAGCATGGGTGAAGTCATTCAGCCGGGGGTGCCAGCGTTCTTTACCTTGGGTCTATTTAGTTTTAAACAAGCTATACAATCCAAAGTGTGGGAGCAAGATGAGTTGAAAAGAGAAACGAATTTCACAGTATCAGTGCATAAGAGAAGGGTATATGAGATATGAGGTTAAGTGAGCGAGCATAAATGTATTAGTAAAATACATGTGCTAGAGTTTATTGATTAGACGGAGACATGGGCATGGGACTGGGAAAAAGAGGGAAGGGGACAAGATAATTTCACTCAAACACAACTATGAAATGTTAGAGACACCGGAATCAATAACTTGGAGCTTAGAGACAGAGAAACCAGACGATGACCCAAGATCTAGTGTATGCGCTTCTGATAGGTTGGCTCTGATACAGATTGAATAAGATTAAAAGAATCCACAAGGCATAAAAACTCATTCACCTTAGGTTTTGCCGGACAATAAATATGGATGTTAAAATCCCCTGCAATCAACAGTCTATCAGAGCAAGAAGCCATAAATGATAGAAGATCAGAAAAACCCTGAATGAAATGATTGTTTTTAGGTGGTGTGTACACAAATGCACAAAGGACAGACATGGCAACATTAATTATCATGAGTTTCACTTCAAAAGACAAATAAACATAAACAGCCACCTCCACGACCAGAAGTCCTCGGGGAATATTGATGAATACTGATGCTCTATGTAAGAAAGGTCAGAGCAGACTATACTTTCTGAGAAGGTTGGCATCGTTCAACATCTGCAGTAAGATGCTGCAGATGTTCTACCAGACGGTTGTGGCGAGTGCCCTCTTCTACGCGGTGGTGTGCTGGGGTGGCAGCATAAAGATGAAAGACGCCTCACGCCTGGACAAACTTGTTAAGAAGGCAGGCTCTATTGTAGGAGTAAAGTTGGACAGTTTAACATCTGTGGCAGAGCGACGGGCATTAAGCAAACTCCTGTCAATCATGAATAATCCACTGCATCCACTGAACAGTGTCATCTCCAGGCAGAGGAGTAGCTTCAGTGACAGACTTTTGTTACTGTCTTGCTCCACTGACAGACTGAGGAGATCATTCCTCCCCCACACTATGCGACTCTTCAATTCCACCCGGGGGAGTAAATGCTAACTTTTTTCATTTTTATTACTATTTAATTTAATATTGTTTCTTTGTATCAGTATACTGCTGCTGGATTATGTGAATTTCCCCTTGGGATTAATAAAGTATCTATCTATCTATCTATCTATCTATCTGGAATTTAAGACGCTGCAACAGGGAGGACAGAGATCACCAAGTGAGGTGACGTCACCAACATTAAGCCAGGTCTCAGTTACAAATGAAAAATCCATCTGATAAGATGTAAAATGGTCATTTAGAACGAAAGTCTTGTTTGATGGGGATTGAGTGTTTATTATGGTAAATTTGACTGGTGGGGACTCCTGTATTTTCTGTGCAGTAAAAATGTTAGCGCAGAATTTCAATGTACAGATATTTGTAGCATTTACTCCACCACTCGAAACAGAAGGTCATTTTGGAAATCTTTTACTGATGAAAGCAGGGATGGAATAATGCGGTGAGACAGACCTGTTAATAGTAGGTAGTCACACACATGGACAATTAGTAGGAGCATGCGGAATGTTATTGAATAACATATTCAAGCCCATCCTATTTGGATGAATCCCATCATTTTTAAAAAACATTCTGCATTCCCAAAAAAAAAGTTAATAAAACAAAAATTCACCATTTTGCTTTGCGTCAGGAGCCATTCGTGCAAAGTAAGAAGCCTACAAAAGCAACCATACCCACAATGCAGCGTAGGAATAGGACCAAAAATAGAATATTTATCAATCATTTTGAAAAACTTTATATGACCACCTCCAAGCAGCTTGGTTTTCCTAAGACAACATTCGCAAATATTATTAAGAAGTTTAAGCTCCATGGGACTGTAGCCAACCTCCCAGGCCGTGGCCACAAGAGGAAAATCAACCTCAGAATGAGGAGAAGGACAATGAGAATGGTAGACAGAAAACCAAACCATCCATCCATCCTCTTCCACTTATCCGAGGTCAAGTCGTGGGGGCAGCAGCTTGAGCAGAGATGCCCAGAGACCACCCAACTCACACTGCACCTGACCTCCTTGGCCCCTCCTACAGGTGGTGAGCCCATGGGAAGGGGGACCCACGTTGTCTCTTCGGGCTGTGCCCGGCCAAGCCCCATGGGTGCAGGCCCGGCCATCAGGTGCTCACCATCGAGCCCCACCTCCAGGCCTGGCTCCAGAGGGGGGCCCCGGTGACCCGCATCCGAAGCAAGGGAAAACGTTGTCCAAGGTTTTTGTTCTTCATAGGAGGTTTGGTTGAACCGCTCTTTGTCTCATCCCTCACCTAGGACCAGTTTGCCTTGAGTGACCCTACCAGAGGCATAAAGCCCCAGACAACAGAGCTCCTAGGATCATTGGGACACACAAACCCCTCCACCACGATAAGATGGCGGTTCGAGGAGGAGCTAGACAGAACACCAAGGACAAATTATAAAGCGATGCAATCTGAACTCCAAGGTCAGGTTCCATCAGTGTCTCACCATCTGTTGCTTTCTGAGTGACAGTGGGCTCAATGGAAGAAGGCCCCAGAGGACTCCACTGTTGAAAGAAAAACATCTTTTGGGGCTGCTTTGCTGCATCTGGCACAGGGTGACTTGAGTCTGAGCAGGGAACAATGAACTCTCAAGAATATCAAGACATTCTGGAATGAAATGTACTGCCCGGTGTCAGAAAGCTCTGCCTCAGTTGCAGGACATGGACTCTCCAACAGGATAATGACCTAAAACACAAAGCTAAAAGAACCCAACAACGACTAAGAACAAAAACAACAGACTATTCTGAAGTAGCCGTCTTTGAATCCTATCGATCATCCCAAGAATGAACTGAAACATTCAGTCTGGATAAGGCTCCCTTCAAACTTTACACAGCTGGACCAGTTTACTCATGAAGAGTGGGCCAAGCTACCCGTTAACAGGTGCAAAAATCTCACTGAGAGCTCCAGAAATCGTTTGTTTGCAGCAATTGACTCTAAAAGTTGTTCAACCAAATATTACACTAAGGGTCCTATCATTTTTGTCCATTCCATTATCATTTGTGTTATTTGAAATAATTCTGTTGAATCAAAACTAAAGCAAAGTCTGATTTTTGTTAAATGCGGAATAAAAATGATGGGTGCCAGTTGCTTTTGCCAGTTATGTGTTATTTCAGATACAATTCTGGGTTTTTCTTTTTCCATGGAGGGGTACCAACAAATTGGCGCACATTATATAAATGCGCACACACACATCTCTCTATAGATGTGACGTGTGTGTGTGTAATCATGTGCATCCTTCTGAGTGACAGTTGTGTGTGTGTATTATTAATAAAGTATCTGCTTTGTTTTGCTGTTAGATGGCGGTTGTCATTTTTTCCATGGAGACATTATCTAAGAGAATATTTAATTATCGTGCAAAGTTGAGTATATTTTTAGCTTTCCAATTAAAGGCTATAACCTTCTTGGCTGTAGTTAAAACTATGAGAATTGTTTGGGGACTTTGAATCGGAGGATTAATTATTTAGAGGTCTCCAAGCGAACAAAGAGATGCAGACAGAGGAAATTTAGAGATAATGAAATGGCACAATCTGCAAAGGACTGCCCTCTAGAAATGTACTGGTGAGTGCAATGGAGCATGTGTCTGGATGTTTTATGCCCATTTTGTACATCTTTGGCTGATTGAAATGTACTGCGTGAATCAACTTATTAGTTACTGCAACACTGTTTTTGCAAATGTGTCTAGAAATTAGTAGCAGAGTTTTTTTTTGGAAGTAATATTGTGGTCTACAGAAGACAGTATTTATATCATCTGGATGACATTGTCTGAGATATTTGTTATTTTGCAGCACTCATAAAGTGCTAAACAAATCCTCTGTTGTATATCTGTTTAATTTTGTCAACATTACTCTGGTCTATTGTTAATACTTGTGGTCCAAGTCTTCAAATGACAAAAGATATTAATATGAAGTACTAGGGGACTTCGCCCCCGCTTGCTTCATTCGCCAATCCCCCCCAGGCCTACGCTATGCACCAGCCACTCTCTGCTACTCGCGTATGTGGATTTCACTTTCACCAAATAACAAATCTTTTAGTAATCGCGGATACACCTCTTCATTGGGAAGAAACAGTACTTTTCTCTGATGGTAACACGAATTAGACAATCTACAAGTCTCCGACTTAAAGTTTAAATCCAAACCATATATTCGATCTCTTTTCGCTGTTCCGTTATTTCACCGAGTAATAATTTCCTTTTGTTTGAGTTAATGCAATCTTTACTATCATTTTTTTGAGACTTTTGAATTTTAGTACTTTCATTATCTCTAACCAGCTCTCCATGTGTATTGCGCCAACGTTTTTGAATTCTTTTCGACATTCAACTTTGTCATCTACTCTTTGTCTTTTACTTCCAGCCCCGGGCGTGGTTAAATCTCTTGCCAAAGGTCTCGTCTCATGAGACATGAAAGTATCTCTCTGAAGAAGTCATGTCTTGTCCCAGGCTAAAAAGTCTCATCTCATCCTAGGATTTTTTTATTATGATAGAGAGATGTGTTTGAGATGCCTTATACATTTGATGTTTCCACATGGACAAAGGAAATTGGCAATAAGCGCAAAAACAACTACATTTTTATATATATTTACTTGGATGTATGTAAATTTTATAATGTTGCTTCCAGTAAGTTGTCAAAGTTTCTGCAATTTCAGGATATTCAAAGTAGTTATATTGCTTTATAGTGGTATTAAGAAATGGCAGGACTGGAAGAGAAATCTTATTGTCTATTGACTATTCTGTTTCTGTCTAAAGTTTGTTTTATGGTTAACATGAGGCTCGGCAGCAATTAACAAAATGAGGTCCTTCAAATCCTCCTTCTGCTTTATGTTACTGTAGCGTGACTAGTTTAATCTTGTTTATTTTCTGGTGTAATTTAGTTGTTACACAGTCAAGTGAGGGAATCAACTTAATAGTAGGCTGAGTGGAAATTATTTTAGAAAATATTTGATTGTAGGTAACATTATCATTTTAATAGCTTATGCTGTGCCAATTAGAGTGAGAGAGAGGTAAATTCATCCAGTGAGATAGGTCATCTTTTATTTTAAGTAGTGGATCACAATTTAAATGAGACAAGTATAACAGTTTAAGAGAAATGTTAATACTTAGATACCTAATGTTACCAGGAGAGCAAATTTCCAACCATCCCCACATAGTGACAAAAGTGTGGATTTTCAGTCAGGTATTTCAGAGAAAGGATTAGAAAGCTTGATCCCTTGTAGGGCAGATGAACATCTTTATATAGACTGATTTTTTTCTATGTTGTATAAATGTACTGTACTTTTCCTCACTATTTATTTCCCCAAATTGCCATTTCTAGAGGTCAATAAAAGTGCAACCACAGTAGGTGAAAGTGGCCTTACTTGCTTGGACAAGCTGTGAAGTGTGAAGCTCTACAACAGGGGTGCCCAATGCGTCGATCGCGATCGACCGGTAGATCGCAAAGGTAGAGCAGGTAGATCTCGTTGCATTCAAAAAAAAATTTTTTCTAAACGTTAGTCTATCATGTATCCTCCCTATGGCATTTGCCACTTGATTGACATACAGGGCAGCCAGTCTGAGATCTCTTTGCTCCTAACACACTGGTCATCCCGCACGCACAATCAAACATGTGAGTTACTGCAAAACTCCGGCTATCTAAGTGATCTAGTTAGCCTTCCAATTTATATCGACTAAAGGAAGGGATTACAAAAAAATTGTTTGGGGAGGGTATGGGCTGGATGTGGAATTGGAAGAGGATTTTTTTTCTCACAATGTCACAATCGAAGTGCGTTTGTCTGACGTCCGAGGTTCGATCCCCAATGAGAGGTGCAGTGGAGTGTGTACGCCTGATGAGCCCAAAATAGGGTGAAACACGTGTCGCGTACTCTTTGCATTATTTGGCAGTTAGCAATGTAACATTCTATGATCTGCTTCTCGCAACTGAGAGGGCACCCGTGGCAGATGTTTGCCGACTCGCAGACCAACCACACGCATTACCACCCATACAATCAGATTGTGATTCAGACTTCAAATGCTATATATATAATTTATAATGTAGATAGATCATTTCGATCTGGTCATTTTAAAAGTAGCTCGCAAGCCAAAAAGTGTGGGCACCCCTGCTCTACAACATCCATCCATCCATCCATCTTCTTCTGCTTATCCAAGGTCGGGTTGCGGGGGCAGCACCTTGAGCAGAGAGGCCCAGACTTCCCTCTCCCCGGCCACTTCTTCTAGCTCTTCCGGGAGAATCCCAAGGCGTTCCCAGGCCAGCCGGGAGACATAGTCCCTCCAGCATGTCCTGGTTCTTCCCTGGGGCCTCCTCCCGGTTGGACGTACATGGAACACCTCACCAGGGAGGCGTCCAGGAGGCATCCTGATCAGATGCCCGAGCCACCTCATCTGACTCCTCTCGATGCGGAGGAGTAGCAGCTCTACTCTGAGCCCCTCCCGGATGATTGAGCTTCTCACCCTGTCTTTAAGGGAAAGCCCAGACACCCTGCAGAGGAAACTCATTTCAGCTGCTTGTATTCGCGATCTCATTCTTTCGGTCATTACCCATAGCTCATGACCATAGGTGAGGGTAGGAGCGTAGATCGACTGGTAAATTGAGAGCTTTGTCTTACAGCTCCTTTTTCGCCACGACAGACCGATGCAGAGCCCGCATCACTGCAGACGCCGCACCAATCCGCCTGTTGATCTCACGCTCCATTCTTCCCTCACTCATGAACAAGACTCCAAGATACTTGAACTCCTCCACTTGGGGCAGGATCTCTCCCCCAACCCTGAGAGGGCACTCCACCCTTTTCCGGCTGAGAACCATGGTCTCGGATTTGGAGGTGCTGATTCTCATCCCAGCAACTTCACACTCAGCTGCGAACATATTCAGAGAGAGCTGAAGATCACGGCCTGATGAAGCAAACAGGACAACATCATCTGCAAAAAGCAGTGACCCAATCCTGAGTCCACCAAACCGGACCCCCTCAACACCCTGGCTGCACCTAGAATTTCTGTCCATAAAAATTATGAACAGAATCGGTGACAAAGGGCAGCCCTGGCGAAGTCCAGCTCTCAATGGAAATGGATTTGACTTACTGCCGGCAATGCAGACCAAGCTCTGACACTGGTTGTACAGTACAGGGACCAAACAGCTCTTATCAGGGGATCCGGTACCCCATACTCCTGTTGTACCCCCCACAGGATTCCCTGAAGGACATAGTCAAACGCCTTTTCCAAGTTCACAAAACACATGTAGACTGGTTGGGCAAACTCCCATGCACCCTCCAGCACTCTGCTAAGGGTGCAGAGCTGATCCACTGTTCCGCAACCAGGACGAAAACCACACTGTTCCTCCTGAATCTGAGGTTCGACTAACCGACGGACCCTCCTCTCCAGAACCCCCAAATAGACTTTTCTAGGGAGGCTGATGAGTGTGATCCCCCTTCTTAAAGAGATGGACCACCTCCCCAGTCTGCCAATCCAGAGGCACTGTCCCCGATGTCCATGCGATGTTGCAGAGACATGTCAACCAAGACAGTCCTACAACATCCAGAGCCTTGAGGAACAGTGGGCATATCTCATCCACCCCCGGGGCCCTGCCACCAAGGAGTTTTTTGACCACCTCGGTGACCTCAGTCCCAAAGATGGGAGAGTCCACATCCGACTCCCCAGGCTCTGCTTCCTCATTGGAAGGCATGTTAGTGGGACTGAGGAGGTCTTCGAAGTACTCCCCCCACCGACCCACAACGTCCCGAGTCGAGGTCAGCAGTGCACCATCCCCACCATATATGATGATGCCACTGCACTGCTTCCCCCTCCTGAGATGCCGGATGGTGGACCAGAATCTACTCAAAGCTGTCTGAAAGTTATTCTCTATGGCCTCCCCCAAACTCCTCCCATGCCCGAGTTTTTGCTTCAGCAACCACCAAAAGCCGCATTCCGCTTGGCCTGTCGGTACCTATTAGCTGCCTCCAGAGTCCCACAGGACAAAAGGGTCAAGTAGTACTCCTTCTTCAGCTTGACAGCATCCCTCACCGCCGGTGTCCACCAATATTTTCGAGGATTGCCGCCACGACAGGCACTGACCACCTTACGGCCACAGCTCCGGTCAGCCGCCTCAACAATAGAGGCACGGAACATGGCCCATTCGGACTCAATGTCCCCCACCTCCCTCGGGACATGGTCGAAGTTCTGCCGGAGGTGGGAGTTGAAGCTACTTCTGACAGGGGACTCTGCCAGATGTTCCCAGCAGACCCTCACAACACGTTTGGGCCTACCAGGCCTGACCGGCATCCTCCCCCACCATCTAAGCCAACTCACCACCAGGTGGTGATCATTTGACAGCTCCGCCCCTCTCTTCACCCGAGTGTCCAAGACATGTGGCCGCAAGTCCGACGACACGACTACAAAGTCGATCATCGAACTGAGGCCTAGGGTGTCCTGGTGCCAAGTCCACATATGAACACCCCTATGCTTGAACATGGTGTTCATTATGGACAATCCGTGACGAGTACAGAAGTCCAATAACAAAACACCGCTCGGGTTCAGATCGGGGGGGCCATTCCTTCCAATCACGCCCTTCCAGGTCTCATTGTCATTGCCCATATGAGCATTGAAGTCTCCCAGCAGTACGAGGGAGTTCACAGTAGGTGTGCCCTCTAGCACCCCCTCCAGGGACTCCAAAAAGGGTAGATACTCCAAACTGCTGTTCGGCGCATACGCACAAACAACAGTCAGGACCCTTCCCCCCCCACCCGAAGGCGCAGGGAGGCCACCCTCTCGTCCACCGGGGTAAACCCCAATGCACAGGCTCCAAGTCGGGGGGCAATAAGTATGCACACACCCACTCGGTGCCTCTCACTCCAGCATTTCTCAAGGAGATTGGTTCCAGAGTCCAAGCAGTGTGTTGAGGTGAGTCTGACTATATCTAGCCGGAACCTCTTGACCTCGCGCACTAGCTCAGTCTCCTTCCCCTTTAGAGAGGTGACATTCCACATCCCAAGAGCCAGCTTCTGTAGCTGAGGATCGGACTGCCAAGGTCCCCGCCTTCGGCCACCACCCAACTCGCACTGCCCCCGACCTCCTTGGCCCCTCCCATAGGTGGTGAGCCCATACTGTACAACGTTACACCACTAAATGCAATTGTAACCAAAACACATTCTCTAAAGTTATCTGATGATGTAATGACTATTTTTATGTTGTTTTATTTTGAAACGTTAATTAAATTAAATCATCTCTGAGTATTATTTGAAGAAAATCTCTGATAAATCCTTCTGACATTACTGTGAACAATTCACTTTGAGCCTTTGCTTAACTGAGGAGGTGGCACTTCACCACACTTCAGGAGTACTGACGCTCTTTCTCAATTATGTTTTATGTTGTTAGCCATTCTGATTTCTGGTTTAATTTATATGTAGAGAATTCAGTATTCATATCCCTCAGTGTCTGTAATACATGTACCTTCAAAAACATATTACCCCTTTGTGTGCTCAGGACATTATTATCATACTTCTACAACTCTCCCAGTTTGGTGTCCATAGTGTGTATCACTTAGCTTTCATAAACAGTGCCCCTCAGATGATGGCAACCTGGGCAGCCAGTTAGGTCACCTATTGGATTGACTGGCACCGTGGAGTTGTTTTTCAGCAGCAGAGACTGAGAGACTAGACAGGACTGAGGGAACAATGAACAAAGCATAGTACAAGACATTTTACTCAATGAAAACCTGCTCTGTAACACTCAGGACCTCAGACTGGTCTGAATGTTCATCTTCCAACAGGACAATGACCCTCAGCACAAAGCAAAGACAACACAGGAGTGGCTTAGGAACAAATCTGGAATGTCTCTGAGTTGCCCAGCCAGAGCCCAGAGTTGAAAATTGTTGTCTTCATCCAACCTGACTGAACATGAGATGATCTGTAAAGAAGAAGGCAGGAAATCCACAAATCCAGGTGTGTGAAGCTTGTTTTGTGATACCCAAGAAGACTCAAAGCCGTAATCGCTGGCAAAGGTTGTTCAATGATGTATGTAATAAAGGGTTTGAATACTTGAGTCAGTGGGTTATTTAATTTCTTTTATTTTTAATAAATTTGCAAAAAAAGAATTCTAAAGTCAGGTTTTCATTTTGTCATTCTGGGGTATTCAGTGAGGGAAAAAAATTATTTTAAAAATATGGCAAAATATACTTTCTGAATTGTCAATGTATGTGCATTTATATATAACAAAAAATCAGAATCGACAGTTAGAAAGCAATTTGTCTGTGGTTTCTAATCAAAGAATTATATTCCATCCTTCAGTTTTAGTTATTTGCTTTGTCTGTCAACAACACATCTCCCTAAGCCATACAGTTTCTTAAAGCAGCAAGTTAAGTAATTAAAACTATGGAGAAATGCAAGACAGTGATAGACGGTCACCAGCCAAATGTTACTTTAAAAGAAGAACATTCTGAGGTGGCTGTAGCACTCTTATGTTCCTGCTTCCTTTTACCAGTTTCAGTTTGACAAGCTGTAAATACATCAGCAATATCCACTTTGATGCAGAAAAAAAATAGCTAATCTAGGCAAATTTTAAATAATTTATTTTATCACAGGTTTTTGCCACATCTCCTCTTCATCTGCAATGACTAACTTGGTTGGAATTTTATGTAATCAACAATGTGGTGACGGTTTTAGTTGAGTCATTTTGGAAAGCTCACTGATAATTCAAATACTAAGCAAAAAATGCTCAGTACAAAATAGTGCCATAGTCAAAATGTTGCATAAACATGCACAACCCAGAAGCAAGAAAAAAATAAAAAATGAATGTCTGCACGTTCAAATGGCAACATTAATGCAAAAATTGGATTTAAGTGCTCTATTCAATTATTTAGCAATGACATTGTTAACTTGTTACTAGCCAGGTAATCATGCTGCCGCTAAGCAAGATAAATAATCCATCTTACTTCAATAAAATATTGTGAATGTGGTCATTCTAGCCCTGATGCTTTGTCCAGTTTAATTTCAGAAACTGTAAAGACTCTGCAGAACTTTGTGCTTGAGGATGCATGAAAGTACATCACTAAAAATTAAAGCAGACCTACAATATAATTATAAATGTATTAATGAAAAAAGGAGCATAAGAAATATTATTCAGTTTAAATTCATAAATATACCAACACATAGAGGCAGCTATCGGTTATGAATGAATTCTGTTCCTGTGGTGTTTGTATACAGTATAAGTTGGACCTTGAATAGATAATTGAAATATAAGTATAAAAACATATAATGCTTTATTGCTTATTTATACAAAAAATTGCTGCAAAGCTATGAATAGAATCACAGTGAAGCAGTATTACTGTACTTTAAATCACAAAACATAAATAATATAAACTAAAGCCTGTAGTAGGGTATGTCCAGGAGGTTGTTCTTGTGCTTAACCATCCTACAGTTTTTGACAGTGACACAGTACCTTATAGAGTTAGAACAGGCCTGATGATGGCAGGAAAAGCCATCACTAACTGGTGACCGACCCCTTGGCTCAGATGGACTGTCTTCGCTGGGCTATTGCTAAGAATGTCACCTCTCACTCCCAGCTGCTGTATGCCCTGAGACTGACCGAGGTGAAGTTAGTGATTGGGAACATAAGGATTCTAGTATCAGCAATATTCTTTATTATGTACATTATTATGTTGTTAAGCATTATGATTGTGCCTAAAGTATTTTAGACAATAAGTGCACTGTCAGAAATTATATTTATTAAATCTGCTCCCTACTTGCTTTATTGTTGTATCTTTCTTCCTGTGATTTGGAGAATAAGACATCCTCCAATAAGAGGAGGTGAAGCCCACTAGCATTCATCTCTGGATAAAGTTGGACCATAGTCTGTAGGTGTAATCGCAATGCAGTTGCATTCTGTGTCTCCTTCCTAGACTGCTGAGTGTAAGAATAACAGGACAAGAGGAAATCTACATACCATAAAAAACTGGACATGAGAATAAAATAATTAAACTTTCAGGATAGGGCTATGATAAAACAACTTGATGTTTGTTTTATATTCACAGCTTGAAGCTATGTATCTCCTCCTTCTTCTTCTTCTTCTTCTTCTTCTTCTTCTTCTTCTTCTTTCGGCTACTCCCGTTAGTGGTCGCCACAGCGGATCATCTTCTTCCATATCTTTCTGTCCTCTGCATCTTGTTCTGTAACACCCATCACCTGCATGTCCTCTCTCACCACATCCGTAAACCTTCTCTTAGGCCTTCCTCTTTTCCTCTTCCCTGGCTGCTCTATCTTCAGCATCCTCTTCACAATATACCCAGCATCTCTCCTCTGCAAATGTCCAAACCAACGCAATCTCGCCTCTCTGACTTTGTCTCCCAACCATCCACCTCATGATATAACAGCTCAGGATCCTGATTGGAAACCCTCAAGGCAGACATCTGCCTCAGCCACGTGTTACATGGCCATCCCCTTGGTCTGGTCCAGCCAGTTGGGTCCTCAACAATGAGAATCCTGTGAGCCAGATCACCCTTGGGGAATTGTGCCACATGGCCGTAGTGCCATAACTGACGGTCCCTCACAACACAGGTAATGTGCCTCATTTAAGACTCCGGGAACAACACCCAAGGATTCTCTGAAGAGACGCAGTACCGAAGGAGTTCAGTCTTCGTCTCAGGTCACTGAACCATATAGCAAAACAGGAAGCACCAGGGCTCTAAAGACTTGGATCTTTGTCCTTTTATGAAGATTTTGAGAGGACCAAACACCTTTTCCAGCAACCTGATAACCCCAATCCATCTACTTACTTCATAGGAAGAGTCACACAAGGTTGACATTCTCTCTGAAGACAGACACACTGCTGACGGCTGTGCTGAAGAGGTCATTAAAGGCCTGGATCTTAATTTTTATCCAGGACACTTTCAAGCCCAGACACTCTGACTCTTCGCTCAGTTGATCAGAATCTCCATTGACTCATCGATGATCACAGCATCGTCAGCAAAGTCAAGATCAGTGAATCTTTCTTCACCAACAGATGCCCCACAGCTGCTGGACCCCATGACCTTGCCCAACACCCAATCCATACAAGCATTGAACAGAGTAGGAGCAAGAACACACTCCCTGACGAACCCCAGAATCAACTGGGAAAAACGTAGAGGTCCTGCCTCCACTCTGCACAGCACTCACCATACCAGTGTACAGGTCGGCCATGATACCCAGCAACTTTGGGGGTTCCCACAAAGTCTCAGGATGTTCCACAGGGCAGCTTGATCAACTGAGTCAATATGAAAACTGACGAAGGCCAATATTCAGTGATATTCATGTTTGCGCTCCATGAGAACCCTCAGCTCCAGGTAGACTTCTTAGGCGTAAAACCAGACTGCTTCGGTCTCTGGTAAGTGAGCAAGTATGTCATATGAATAAATCTAATAGGGACTTAGGTTTTGAAATGGAATAAAAGTGTTCAGGACTGACATATCATTCTAATTCCTTTTGAAAGAGCAAGGGTGGGTTTCTTGCGTTCACAGTCCTTATATTGTGAATCCTTTATTTCACTTTTAACAGCCTGTCAATATTAACAAAACTGTGCATTCTCAATGAAGGTATAGGGACTGGGATTATGCAATGGAATGAAATTGTCCGTTAATAACCCATCATTCTATTCTCTTCAGGCACAGTAACTAGGGTGCTATATCTTCATTTTACAATATGCACTTAAGTAATAAATCTTTTATTGCACTTCTCTCAAGCTGTCAAATGTTTCACTTCCACTGATCTCTACAAAGGTTCAGCGACTAAGATTGTACTGTAATAAAGGCATCCAGAAAAGCTGTAAAGTTATTGCATAATGTTGAATTCACAACCTGCCATACAATTGTGAGTCTTACATTTCACTTTTCATAACTAGTCACAAATTGCATTTATATGCTTGCCTATGAAGATGTAGGGATTAACTATCTGCAATACAATAACGCTGTTCATAAACAACACCTCATTCATTTTAAAAAGGTAATCTTGAGGACTGATCTTCAGTTTGCAACCTTTGTTTAATTTGGAAATCTTTTATTTCAGTTTAGACATCTATTGAGAATTTACACTTCAATGCATCTCTGTAAAGGTATTCAAACCTGTAATTTACAAAGGATTACAATTGTCTGGGAATTACATATTGTTCTCATTTCTTTAGGCAGGATAAGGTAAGTGCAGGTCTTGAATTCACAAGTAGCAGTTAATTTGTGAATCTTTAATTTCACTTTTCTTAACCTCCTAATGTTTGCAAAACTATGAATCCCCATGAAGGAATAGGGACTGGACATTTAAAATGGAACAAACTTGTCTGAAAAATACATAGTTCCTTTTAAAATGGCACCTTTGAAGCTTTATCTTTTACTCTAAACTTGTATTTTCACTTGAGAATCTTTTATTTCCCTCTTCACAATCTGTCAAATTCTGTGTTTCATTCATACATTCCAAGCATATTA
>JANRMT010062848.1:20938520-21003862 GCA_026402145.1 Polypterus bichir lapradei | reverse complement strand
TAATATAAGTGTGACAATGGAAAAAAAGTTTTTGGAAGTGACTGATTATTCTAATTCCTTATGAAACAGTAACTTCAGAGCCAGATTGAAAGGTCAGCATTCAAGGTGAATTTGTGAAACTCATATATCAGTTTTAACAACTAAATGCATCGAAATGAAGTAAAATACAACTAAATACAGAATAAAAATCCCAATGATGATATAAGGCAGGGTATTTAAAATGGAATAAACACACTCAAAAATTACACCTCATTTCCGTTTCCTTTGATGCAATAGGTTTAGTGCCTGCTCATGTATTTGCAACCCTTATTTCAGTTTGTCAAACAGATCTGTACTACTTTGTTCTCTTAGATGATATTTTAAGAAACAATTAAGTTCTGCTGCAGTCAGACCATCTTCCTTGATCAATATTTCTTTAAATGTAACAGGTTTGATTAGCTTTAGCCCAGTGTGGATGCCTTCTGACTCTCTGAACCTTATAGCTTATATCAGGTCTCATATCTGTAACATAACCACCATGCACCTTAGACAGTATCTGCTGTGAAATGACAATGCAGCAACCTCATTAAGTTGGACCAAACTTGAGACAGATTCTTTAACAGAAGAATCAACAGTCATCACTTTTTCTTCTGTGGCAACGTCCATGTGTGTCTCGCACTACTTTTACGTTCATCAACCTTGTTATTGATACCAAGTAGATGATACAGTTGATGTGCTTGAAAACTTTGCAGCTGTTGGCTTTTCTTGTGTTCAACAATGTAATCATTAAGTTCAAGTTCATTATCTGTAACAGATCGAATTTCTCTTTCATCCTACGCAAACTGAGTCAGTTAGTAAAATTGTCCCTCAGAACTACTCACTGAGTTGTGATGATGCAGGTTCAGCTCCATGCTCTCATCTCACTTCTGGGAACTCTCAAACCCGACACTGTCGGTAATGTCACCGATGAGCTGGACAGTGAGGCACAACAAAGCAAGGGGATGGTGCAAAAAGTGCAAAGTGCTTTTTTTTTAAAAAATCAACAAAATCAAAACAGTGTTCACTTTTATCATTTTTATTACAGTGGTAGTGTGGCTGAGCTGTGGACCTGGGCCGCCAGTTGCACAGGGTTGGCAGTGGCATGTAGCCTTCCCATGCAACTGGGGCTTATGGGGGGAGGAATGTGGTGTAGTGGGTCCACAGCTCAAGTCAAATAGGCCACTTTTTAAATAAATAGTCACCGCACTCGCAGCTTAGAGAGGGGGTGTGGTAGTGTGGCCAGAGCAGGTTCCCGGTGAATTCGTGATGCGGGCGGTCCTCACTTAAGTGCACAGGTGTGGAGTCATCCGCATCCGTAATTGATGCCGGGGGCTGCTGATTGCCACACCTGATCCACGTCCCCATGATAAATAATAGAAGCGTGAGGCGGCTGGGGAGGGAGAAAGAAAAGACGGATGGAGGCTAAGAAGGAGAGAAGGCAGGAAGCAGGGAGGAGAAAGCCAGTGCGTGAACGAGCTTGTTGTAGAGAACTAATGCAGCTGATCAGTGAGCCTGGGTGTTTGGCCGGCACCCTAGGAGCAGTCGGTAGTTGTCGCTCCCGCTGAGAATTAGTGAGGAGCAGGAGTGACCGGAAGGAGGATGGCTCACTGCATAAGGCCAAGAAGGTAGCGGGAGTCAGGACTTGGGAAATGAACCCCCCAGCGTGAGCGCCCTGATCGCTGGGGAGCCCATGTCACGGTCTGGTGAAGCTCACTGGAGCCAGGGATCGGCGAGGTGAACAGACCAGAAGAAGGCAGCAGAGGGAAGGTCAGCTGTAGGTAGGGTGACTTCCCTGGTGCATAGCCTGGACGGGAGAAGCAGAGGAGTCACCAGTAGATAGAAGGCACTGGGCTTTGTTTTAAAAGACTGCTCTAAGCCATTATTTTACCTCGTTGTTTTTAAAGGATTTTTTCTAGCGTGTTTTTAACCTCCACAATTCATAGCTTTTTATGGATTATTTATTTATGGAACTTTGATGCACTGCACTTTAGTTGAACACTTTGTTTTGATTTTACTGTTTTAATAAAAGCACTTTGCACTTTTTGCACCAACCCCTTGCTTCATTGTTGTGCCTCACTGTCCAGCTCATCGGTGACATTACCAATGGTGTAGGGTTCAAGGGCTCCTAGAAGGAAGATGGGAGCATGGAGTAGAACCCGCATCGTCACACGAGTCTCAAAAGATGCCTGTGCCACGGGACCGCAACATGATTTTTAACCACGTTTGTTCTGTTTTATTGAAGTGTGAGTTGCACTGCAAACGTGATGCGTTTGGAATTCGCAAATAGTTGAATAATTGCTATGTGGCTGGAGCAGAGGGAGCCAGTAGGGGTAACAAGGTCTGAATCGCATTTAAGAGCGGCAGGCGCAGTGAGGTGGAGGTGTGGGAGGGGGGATGAATCCGGCACACGACACGTCACAACATGGCTAACTGACCGCGATCAGTGAAGAAGGAAAGACAGAATTGTGCCTGTTAACGGGCTTACAATCGCAGGAAGAAGGAGAGCGATTGATTATGAGTCAGTGAGTCTCTGCCATGAATATGTCTGAATGTGAGATGGAATGTTTGGAGTCCCGCTGGGAATACAATAGGCAAGGCAACGGGGATGGCCTCCAAGAGCCAGTATCGGAGGAAGGGACGACTGCTAAGAATACCCATTGTCAGCAGCATTTGGCAAAGTGAGGTGCGGGGTACTCTGCCACCATAGAACATAGCAGAGTAGAAGACAGCCACTGGGAATACCTTAAGGGTCCACGTGAGTGCCGGAGTGTAAAGCGAAGCAGTGCCAGAGCCTTCGGGACAGCATACCTTGTGCTAACGAAGAGTCCTACTGATGTTCATTAGGGGTTACCACTTCTGGTGTCGGTGAACTTGCTGCATTGTGGTACACAAAAACACACACACAAGCAATTCATATTTTATGAATTTTCCAGAATTTTACCCATTTAATTCCTTTGACCTATTTGGTAATTTTAATTATTTATTAGCCTGCCTTTTATTTCAAAAAACTTTGCTGCACCTTTCACCAAAAAGACCTTGTTAATGTCTCTCACTCGCCACTGATCCCATCTTGATTACAAAGTATTAGGGGGTCATATGGATGAATTAAATGTCGGGTATTCTACTCGGACATTGACCCCTGACGAAGCCTCATAACTCACAAAGCTGCTCCATTTCTAAATGGTTTGATGGGCAACAGTCGACTGCTGTTACTGATTATTGGTCATCACAGAACAGAAAATGAAGAATTTCAGCGAATGTAAAGTGGAGGCAAGGAAAATGTACTATTTGTTGGCTCAAGCAGTGGTATAAGTAAGAAAAGGAAGTTATGGATTGATACAATGTGGCAGATTCACTTGAAAATTCTAGTTCAGAAAGTCCCACAGTTCCCAAAATAGAAAAGAAGTGGTCAGATATCAAAGTTGATGTGAAAAGGTGAGTCACAGCCCCGCCATCTGTTTATTCTGTTTCAGACAGTATTACAAAAGCTGACCCCCGTGCCAATAACACTACTCCATGCGATGATGGTGCTGATGAGCATATCTTCGGGCACTGTCTGCGCACAAAACTCTGCCTTGGAAACTGCCAGTCGACCATCTGGCTGTGTGCTGACAGACACTGTTCTGGAGTCAAATAATGCCATAGTGGATACTGTAAGAGATATGGTCAATGAACTAAGGAATCTAAGGGCTGTATATATGAAATTGACCACAATTTAAATTAATTGGTTAAAAAATGCTGCATCTGATTACCTGCTTTTACATTCTGCTAATTACATTCAAATGAAGTTGTAACGCTGTCCGATTTGGCTGATCATTTGGTGAGTCAGGGTCAGGTTCATCAAACCACATCTCTTCAGGTATGGGCAACCCACTATTGTGTGTCACATTATGCAGCACACTACATGCTTGCACAATGCAACACACTTTCTGTGCACTATACTGTAGAACAGCACATTAATAGAGTGGAAATGCTTTCTATTTACACAAGCAAATTAATTCTCTGAAGGTGCCTTTATAGTGTAGCATTGGCGAAGTGCGGCACAATGAATTATCTGCTCTTAACATGGCTCTTTAAAAGAACTGCTTGCCTTTTGCCGCACTAGTTGGACAAAGCACCTGCGACTATACAGATCTGCCATTTTTATAGATATTCCTGCTATAAATGATGTAACTGCAGCTGATTCTTTTGGTGATTCATCAATGGCTGATGTACTTGTCCAGTGCTGTTGCAATAGCAATGTGCGTGCATGTGACTGCTCCGATTACATTTGGAAAAATGAACGTTGCTATGAATTGCGCTTTTATGTTTGCCAGTTCATCCACAGTATAAGGAAATGTTATATACTGTATCTGGATGACAAGCGGATAATACCATCCTATATAGCTGGCATGACTCGACTCAGTGATGTTTGTGAAACACCCGATCCATCAGTAAGTTTAAGATGAAAAGCTCCTGTGACTAAAAACCCGAGGGTGGACACAACTTGCAAAGGAGTAGGTAGAGCACAATATCTCATAGTCTGCCTTTGTAAGGCCGCTGCCAGTTCAGCACACAGCACCAAGAGAATAGCTCTTGAAAATTTGAAATCGACTTAGAAGCCAGTCATAATCATCTATAAATAAATGCTCTCTCGTAATCCTTCCATTTGTGATGTCTTCTAACAATGGTAAAGCAGCTACAGTAGTTGGAATAGTTTGGCCATTCCTTGCACCATTATATTGCATTACAATCAAGTGAATTAAATTTGTAAACGATACGCAGTCAGTTTTTGTGTATTTGATAAAGCTGTCATTATGGATGGGAGCATGAAAAAGAAAGGTAAATGACACAAAAGCAGTAGCACTACTTCGATGCTGGGTGCCACCAGTTTGCAAAACCAAGCAGAAACATGCACACAAGGTGAGGAGCTCCTGAAAATGTTAGTTTTTATACATCTCAGAGTGAGCATGGAAACGGGCGTACACAACATTTTTGTGCATATGTACCATTTATATATGAGGCCCCTGGTGACTACTTTGACTTCCTCCCAGAACCATTGGTCCTCTATTGCTGTGTGGCATAGTGCCATCTTACCATCAAACAGTATTTACAACTAGGATTTGATTGTCAACATTAATTATACAACCTATTTACAGTATAACTCCAACAAATAGTTTCCAGTCATCCACATTAGCACTTCTGTGCATCCAAACAAAGGTACAGGGAGTGATAGTTTCAGTTAGTGAAGTGTTCGGTAGTGATGCATCTTTGTAATTATTTTAGCAACAGTTGCAGATCTCAAGTTCACAATTTTTATTTAATTTGTGATTTATTTCACTTTTACATCCTCTTAAACATTACAATTCACTATAAAGGTGTAAGGCCTGATGGTTAGTAGGGGAACAAAACCGTCCAGGAATGACATCTTATTGTAATTCCGTTATTTCCTTTGGACAATCATCAATCAGTGGCATCTGCATAAACATATAGAGAGCTGGGATTTACAATGGATTTTAATCATACAGGAATGAGATATCCTTCTTATTCTTTTCGGCAGATTAAGGTGGGCACCTTTTCTTAAATTCATAGCCACTGATTCATTTGTGAATCTTTTATTTCACTTTTCACAACCTGTCAAAGTTTACATTGCTCCGAAAAAGAAGGAAAAGAGAAAGGAAAGGGGCTGAAGATGTGACATTGAATGAACTTGTTTAGGGAAATTTAATTTTAATCTTAAACTAGTAACTTTGGTACTTAATCTTTAAATCCCAACCTTTATTTAATTGCTGATGTGTATCCCTCTTTATGCATTAAAGATTGAAATTCTGAAGTGGTTTAAAATTGTTCACAAAAGTTACTTTTCAAACAGTAAACTGACTTTGTCACACACATGCGCTTGGGAGTCAACCAAAGGGACCAGGAAACGACAATTCCACGCCAGGCCAGGGGGCGGTGCGGTGCACTGAACCTCTTTCTTTTTTTCTCTCCGCAGACCAAACATGAGAAATCCTTCCTGTCCCGGCCCTGAAGACGTCACTTCCTGTCCCGGCCCTGAAGACGTCACTTCCTGTCCCGGCCCTGAAGACATCACTTCCTGTCCCAGCCCTGAAGACGTCACTTCCTGTCCCAGCCCTGAAGACGTCACTTCCTGTGAACCAGCTATAGAAACCCCTCATCCTCCATACTTAAACAGTTCTGTTTTGGACTCTAACCAGTACACATTTGTACTCTACTTTAAAGCCTTTTGCAGCCAGGCAAACTATACGGGTGGCTGCCCCAAAACCTTCGTTGTGTGTCCGGCTGTTTCTTGCACAACTTCTTGGTTTTAAATTCACAGCTTGCACTTAATTTGTGAAAACTGTAATGTATTTATATTGGATTCAGAAAGTATTTAGGCCCTTTACTTTCTGCATTCTTTATTGTGCTGTGCATTTAATTTTAAATGGATAAATATGCCATTTTTGCCAGTCAGCCATCATTCAATAACCCACAATGGCAAACTGAAAACATATTTGCAAATGTATTAAAATCTACACCTCAGGTATTATCAAGTAGCTCTTGATCTCTTTATCAGTGGCAGCGTGCAGAGAATTGTCTCTTTTTGCTCCCTCCGTTATGTCATCAACTGCTCCTGCCTTCTCTGAGGATGTTCTAAATGATGAAAGAAAAAAATGTGCTTTGGAATCGAGAAAACTCAACGACGATGGCTCATGAAATAAAATGCATCCGATTGGCATATGATTCTTATGGAAATGAAAACAACCCAAATTATTCCCCTGTCCCTTTAATGGACGCATGACTGGCATCACTTCTCACAGCAGTGAGAGCAGTAAGTGTAAAATGAGCTAAACTGTCTCTGCTGACTTCTGATTTTCTGACATCCTGTGCCAGGGGACATTCTTCTTAAGGAGAGGCAGTCATTCCCAAAAAAAGATCTCAATTGTGAGGATGTTTTGGGGTTCAGGAAGAGAACAAATAGCATCCCCATGCGATGTTATAGGGGTGATACCATTGGGTTGCCATTCAGTTTATGGCAACCCAAAGAGACACTTTTGTGAGTTAAGGCTGGCATGGTGATCTGAGAGTTAATGGAACACTTGAGAAAGACATTCATCGTGTTGTCCCAGGATGACAGCATGCAAACTAATGGGGAAGCATCCACTCGTTAAATAAGGTGGTGAATCTCGGTAGAAATTTGATCTCTTAATGATAATGGCACTCACCACAATAGTTACTTAACTGTATGATAGGCTGTAACTAACTAGAGCAGTTTGATCTTTGTATGGGTTAGTTATTTGATTTTTAGAGCGCTTACCTATAGGGACGGTGAGAAGGCTTCGGGAGCAAACAGCTGTGGTGGTGGTTCTGAGACACGTCACGGGTCGAAACATTGTTGGCAGTTCTGACGTGGGTGAGGAGGCCTGTTATTGACGTTAATTCATGAGCACCGGCACGCTGACATCCCGGCACTACTTCATGCCATACTGAGGACAGATGTCTGTGTGGCCCCAGGAGTTGCAGCAGAGTAAGCGGCTAAAAAGTGAGGCACATAAGCCAGGTGTGCAGAGTAGCCATAAAATTGTAAACCCATGAAAGCAACTTCAGGAAGCTGCTTCAAGTCGGAGGCGCGTGCATGTGAGAGGGTATGTGTGCCGGCAGCCATGCACATGCGCGCAAATGAGACTGCTGCCTAGATTGAGGCTATAGGGGCTGGAAGGTCACAAGTGGCATCGCTGCCAGGTTGGTGTCAGGCCGGAGTTAATGACCGGCCAGGTAGTTCAGCTCAAGAGATAAAACTGAGAAGTACCCAGCAGGGGTTGTCTTTTGGCCAGCTGGTGTAGTAAAGGGAAGGTAACTGAGCGATTGTGACAGACCGGTCCTTTTCTAACATTCCTCTATATAGAGCATTATTTGGTTTTCTCACTGACTTTTCTGTATTTTGTGCTTGTGCTGTTTTTATTTCACGTTTCATTTTGATGACTGTTTTTCTGTCCTCTTGATTTTTGTCCTGGGAAAAGGAGGAAGAAGAAAAGTTGTCTAATTGTGTGTTCTTGTTATTTTAACTTTTTATTTTTGTGCCATATAAATACTGTACAGATCCACATTCATTTACTTTTGCCTATTCTTGTATTTATTCAAACAGTGCCATTGCAGAAGACTGCATCTAATTAAGTGCAAGACACTGGAACTTTGTTTTTGTTTTCTTACTGGCATTTTAATAAAGATTTTTTTTCTTTTGAATATTTTTGTTTCTGTGCCTCAAAATACAGGAATGATCCATTTGGTTACATTACAGACGCCTGGAACCCGAGTGTGTGCAGAGGTCCCAGTGCACAGGCTGTCACAAACTGCGGAAATTTAACTTTATCCACTGTGGGCTGATAGACAAACCCAGTGATGTAGCCTAACCCTGTAAAGATCGCTGTGAAGGCCTACCACCAGTGCAATGTCGCCTGCATAATGTTAGTCCCACTTGAATGGAATGTATCCAAACCCATTAAAGGTTGCATGCAAGGTGGTCACCAAAATGTAACATCAACAGGCCCTTGGTCTTTATACTGCACTGGAAGAGAACAGTGTGTCACATGCATGTGCCTAGTGGAGAACTGAAGGGACCTACTGACTGTAATTGTACCACTGCTCCAGGGGTGGGCGTTTTGTCTTAATGCCTTTTCTCTTTCTCTCTCTGCAGACTGGATGATTAATGGCCTCCGACATCACTTCTGGTGTCCATTCACCTGGACCCATCTATTTCTGCTGGAAGAACTCATAGCTGGAATCTCCACCTTCTTTGCTAGTTCACTTAGAACTTATGTGAAATGATGTCTCCGCAGTTATTGTGTGTTTTGTCTTATTTTTGACTTTTGGCCAATTATACAGCGTGGGCAGGGTGGTGCCCCAACTCTTTATCACTGTCTTGTGATTCTCCTACAAATGTTATGTTGGATTTACCATATCCTGCAAGACTTAATGAGGTATGTTGAAGAGAGACTTTACTCAACAAGGAAACCTTGGCTCCTGTATCAAAGAGCAAGGGGAGCAAGATGTCATTTACATAACAGGCACCCGTGTTGAGGATCCTGTCTGGTCTGGACACTTAATTCATTACTGGTGAAGATGAAGGTGCCTCAGAAGGGTAGCGAATTAGCAGCAGAGAGGTACCACCAAGCAAAGTGCTTCATTTTTTGACAATTTCTACAGAGCTGGAGTGTCTAGTAATTTTGTAAAATGCCCGAGGGAGCCACAATTTCCACAACACAGTTGACAAGCTGAGCTGCTGAGCAGTTTTACAGCCTGGACTGGCATTGGCAGAGAAGTGTCAGTAGGTGGTGCTGTTGCTGTACCTGCAAACTTAAATACAGCCAAGATTGCTGCTTCAGATTGTTTCCCAGTCTTAATGGCTTTACTTAACGTTAAACTATCTGGTTCCAATAATAAACATTTTCTCAATTGTTCATTTTTTTCAGTCAGTTCATCCCTTATTAACTCGTCTTGTAGTTTTCTATTAAAGGATTCAACGGTGAAGGCTCTTCTTTCTGAAGTTTCCAGCTTTCCTGAACATATTGGTTTTCATCATGGATGGAGCTGAACCTGCTTTAACGTTTAAGATATCATAAAATTCAGTCTTTGCAAGAGACCTATTAGTCTGTTCATCAAAGACTGCATAGTTTGTCATTGCTATCTCTTTATTTCCAGTAGGATATGCCATTATAAATCAGATTTTGGAGAACAGTCATGGACTTTTAGCTCCACTAGAAGTTTCTGTGCATTTTTCTGTAACTGAGGAAACTGAGCCTTCTCCTTGCTCCCTTCCATAATTTTTTAAAGTTCACGGATCTCTAGGAGTGAAGTAGGTGGGCCTTTTGGTGAAGCTGCCACAATCTACACATTTAAAGGATGTTTTGCAGTTCTTCACTACATGCTGAGCTGACCCACAACATCTGAAATAAATGCCATTTTGGTTCTTCCATAGGTTTGCCATTTTTTGAGAGTTTGGGGCTTTCTGTCTTTCTCTGTATTATGGTTTTAGTAGTCCTTGTTTTCAGAGAGAAGTTCTGTTTTATGAACAAAGATAGGAGAGAAGCTTTGGAGGGCTGACCACTAGACATAGAGAAATAGAAACTGGGGTCATTTCTAAGCTTAGCTTGTTGGAGAACAAATGAGGAATATACAAAGAAAGGAGGAAATGATGTTTTGTAGTCTCCCTTGTATTTCCTATTTCCATTTTTCTTGAAAGCTGTACAGGAGCTTCTCTACTCTTGGACTTGTTCCATGGGCTGTGTCTAAGTATGAGAGTCCTGGTAGGTAACCCTCATTTTTATCGCACTCCAGTTGAAGAACAGCATCAGTCAGTTCTAGCAGTTTAAGGTCATTTTGTGGCTCAGTTTAGGAAAATCTTCAAGTTTTAGAGCAGGGTACCTTCTATTGCTTCTGTTGTCCTGTCAAACTCTTCAAGCCTCTTTCATGTCATGTTCAGACCTGCCGAGGGGATGATTGTATGTACTGAACACATCCTCTGATGACTCTGTTTCTAGCCATTGTACCATCAAATATAGCTCTTCTGAAGTGGAGAAATGTAAGCCTTTATAAATTTTCAAAAAGATGTCTTCCATGCCTAATACTTTTCAGGGTGATTACCAAATTTTAAGAGGCCTGAACCTTTCTTCTATGGATGAGGTACATTTTTATACCTTCCACGCCTTGGCAGTCAGATGAGAGCACTCTGTGGGATTTGATGTTTCTGTCACTCACCAGTTTGCCGTTGCCAGTGTTATACTGGGTGCTGGACATGTCTAAAAGACTCCTTGGTTTCAGATGAAAATCCATCTTTTTAAATTTGAAGGGCAGTTCATCTGCATGCATTTGAGGAAGCTGCTGGACACACTGCCTGGTACGCACTGCAGAACTGAGGGAGTTCTCTGGACCATCCGGTTCTTTGCCAAGCTTCCCACTTTCCATCTGTTCCATTTCTTCATAAGCTGTCATTTCAGCTGAAGCAACAGCAGTTGTGCTTTAGTGCTGGACAATGTGAATACCTGTTTTTGCTTCAGCTTTTTGTATTATCATGATGCGTTCTTTTTCAGCAAATGAGGCAGCTTCTGCTTTTCCACGGACTGTCATGGCCAAGGAACTTGCTGAAGACAGTTCGTCTGACCTGAAGGATTTTGGAGATTGCAATTTGGTTTCATTATGGTTTGGGAGTCTTGTGTTGTGTCTTCACCTGCTTGAGGTTTGTCAGGCTTACACTGTGTTCCTGATCTTAGACTTGTGTCTACTGTACAACAATGTCCTGTGCTTGTCTGTTCACTGTACTGTGCTTGTGGCTTGTTCAACTGGATCAATGACGAGACAAGGCTGGACTGTTCTTCTTCTGACGTTTGCTGAAATGTGTTGTGAAACTGAAAGTACCTGCAGACAATAAATAAGAATAAACCATTCACACAGGAAGTGTTTGAAAAGCAACATACAACGAGCTGCTTTTTTGTCATGACAAATCCTGGGGCATAAAGTATGTCAATTTCAAATTTATTTATATAGCACATTTAAAACAACATAGGAATGCTGTGGCCAAAGTGCTTTACAATAATAGAATAAAAGAAAAACATACAATTAACATGAATAACATAAATAGAAATAAAATAAACGAACATAAATAAAATAAATAGAAGTAATGTTACATAATCACAATGAGGAAACCATCAGTATTACTGAAGGTCATGGAATGCAAGTGAATAGAAATGAGTCTTTAATCTTGTTTTGAACCATTTAATTGTAGATGACTCCTTTATGTAATGAGGTAAAGAGTTCCACAGGCGAGGAGCAGCAGCTGCAAACGCTCTGTCCCCCTTAGTTTTACATTTGGTACGAGGGACAACAAGAGACAACTGACCAGAAGATCTAAGCACTCTGGATGGCTGGTGTAAAACACACAATTCGGATAAATAGGCAGGAGCAAGCCCATGTAAAGATTTAAAAACTAGCAACAAGATTTTAAAATCAATTCAAAAACTGACGGGCAGCAAGTGTAAAGAAGCTAATATTGGAGAAACAGAAACATACTTTCTTGCCCCAACCAGAAAGCGAGCGGCAGCATTCTGGACCAACTGTAACCTGCGTATCAGGGATATGCTAATCCCAGTATGAAAAGTAAAGTCCATCCATTTTCCAACCCACTGAATCCAAACACAGGTCATGGGAGTCTGCTGGAGCCAATCCCAGCCAACACAGGGCACAAGCCAGGAACCAATCCCGGGCAGGGTGCCAACCCACCGCAGGACACACACAAACACCAAGGCCAATTTAGGATCGCCAATCCACCTAACCTGCATGTCTTCAGACTGTGGGAGGAAACCCACGCAGACACGGGGAGAACATGCAAACTCCATGCAGGGTGGACCCAGGAAGCGAACCCGGGTCTCCTAACTGCGAGGCAGCAGCACTACCACTGCGCCACCCTGAAAAGTAAAGTAAATAAACTATGTAATATGTTAAGTTTCAAATAAAATAATGCTAACATCTAAATAGGTACAGATAGCAGATAATCATTGGTTATGTTTTTATTATTTACAGATGGAAACATCCCAAGGATGATCATTTGATGTGAAAGAAAACTCCTCTGAAACTTCCTGTAGGTCTAGGCAGTTGAATTAAACCCCCGCCATTTCCACTAATGCCCCGTAGGTGACAGCAAAGACCATGAAATTAAAAAAACAAACAGTAAGCTGAGGAACACTTGGAGAACTCATGGCGACACACTCCCTGTCTGGCTTTAAAACTTTATAAGGACCATAACAAGACAACTAGAAAGAGGGGAATGCTTGTGTCTTGTGCACAGCCATCCATTACTGCTGTATTATTCCACATCACAACATCGTCAAAACCACGACTAGCACACACATATTTTATTGCACATTTTTTTGTGGAATAAGCAGTAATTATCACAAACCGCACTTTATTTCCGTATGTAACATTAAATAGCAGCCTACACTTTAACAAGGCCTGTTTCTTGTGATCATGAGCATTCAGGTGGTTACTAAAGGGAAAAAGCCACTTGAGCTAATAAAGAGAAGTAGCAGGGGCTTGAATCACCATTATTACCCCTTTGTGTACATCCCTGTCTGCAGCAGTACGTTCCCCAATGGTAGCAAGCCACCCTGGAGAGGATGACACTCTAATGCCACATGGACATAGCCGCACTTGGTCAAATTGGGCCAATTTAGAGAACTCAGTTAATCTAAGAGCTACATGTAGGGCATCAAGTTACCCAGCCTTGGGTTCAAGTCCAGTGTTCAGTGTGCTATGAGCTTATGATATTATTTATCCTGACTTTCAGAAAGCATTTGATAAGGTGCCACATGAGAGGTTGGGCATCAAACTAAAAGAAGTGGGAGTTCAGGGTGATGTTTTTAGATGGGTGCAGAATTGGCTCAGACACAGGAAGCAGAGGGTGATGGTGCGAGGAACCTCATCAGAACTGGCCGATGTTAAGAGTGGTGTTCCACAGGGGTCAGTGCTAGGGCTGCTGCTTTTTTTAATATATATAAATGATTTAGATAGGAATATAAGTAACAAGCTGGTTAAGTTTGCAGATGATACCAAGATACATTGATTAGCTGGTAATCTGGAATCCGTTATATCATTACAGAAGGACTTGTATAGCATACAGGCTTGTGCAGAGTTGTGGCAGATGAAATTTAATGTCAGTAAATGTAAAGTATTACACATAGGAAGTAAAAATGTTAGGTTTAAATACACGATGGGCGGTCGGAAAATCGAGAGTACACCTTATGAGAAGGATTTAAGAGTCATAGTGGACTCTAAACTATCAAACCCAGCCACAGGGGATGCACAAACCAGTGTGTTTCTTCATGCCGGTCCCAAGCCTGGATAAATGGGGAGGGTTATATCAGGAAGTAAATCTGGTGTAAGATTTTGCCGAATCAATATGCGGACAACAACTATCGCCACCAGTACTGTTAGCCAACAGGGTGATGGCTTAAATTAGGCTACTGTTGGCAGAAGAAGAAGAAGAAGGAGAAGAAGAGAGGGGAGACATGTCCGGAGGCAGGAGAAAAAGAGGAAGGTAAAGAGAGTGGAACTGAGGGTAGGAACTTTGAATGTTGGCAGTATGACTGGTAAGGGGAGAGAGTTAGCAGATATGACGGAAAGAAGGAAGGTTGATATATTGTGCATGCAAGAGACTAAATGGAAGGGGAGCAAGGCCAGGTGGATCGGAGGTGGATTCAAATTGTTCTATCATGGTGTGGATGGGAGGAGAAATGGGGTAGGAGTTATTCTGAAGGAACAGTATGTCAAGTGTGTTTTGGAGGTGAAAAGAGTGTCAGGCAGAGTAATGATTATGAAGCTGGAATTGGAGGTGTGATGATGAATGTTGTTAGTGCATATGCCCCACAAGTTGGGTGTGCATTGGTGAGAAAGAAGATTTTTGGAGTGAGTTGGATGAAGTGATGAACAGTGTACTCAAGGGACAGAAAGTGGTGATTGGAGCGGATTTCAATGGGCATGTTGGTGAAGTGAACAGTGGAGACAAGGAGGTGATGGGTAGGTATGGTGTCAAGGAGACGAATGAAAAATAGGAGATAGTGGATTTTGCCAAAAGGATGGACATGGCTGTGGTGAATACGTATTTTTAGAAGAGGGAGGAATATAGGGTTACGTACAAGAATGGAGGAAGAGTCAATCTGAAGGAGATTGAAGACTGCAAAGTGGTGGCAGGGAAACGTGTAGATAAGCAGCATAGGATGGTGATCTGTAGGATGACATTGGAGATCAAGAAGAGGAAGAGAATGATGGCAGAGCCAAGGATCAAATGGTGGAATTTGAAAAAGGAACACTGCAAGGTTGAGTTTAGGGAGAAGGTGAGACAAGCACTGAGTGGTAGTGAAGAATTACCAGACATTTGGGAAACTACAGCAGATGAAGTAAGGGTGACAGCAAGAAGAGTGCTTGGCGTGACATCTGGGCAGAGGAAGGAGGAAAAGGAAACCTGGTAGTAGAATGGGGAGGTACAGAAGAGTATACAAAGGAAGAACTTGGTAAAGAAGAAGTAGGATAATCAGAGAGATGCAGAAAGTAGACAAGAGTACAAGGAGATAAGGTGCAAGGTGAAGAGAGAGGTGGCGAAGGCTAAAGAAACGGCATTTGATGAGTTGTATGAAAGGCTGAACATTAAGGAGGGAGAAAAGGACCTGTACCGATTGGCTAGACAGAGGGACCAAGCTGGGAAAGATGTGCAGCAGGTTAGGGTGATAAAGAATAAAGATGGAAACGTACTCACAAGCGAGGAGAGAGTGTTGAGCAGATGGAAAGAGTACTTTGAGAGGCTGATGAATGAAGAGAACGAGAAAGAGAAGAGGTTAGATGATGTGGAGATAGTGAATCAGGAAGTACAATGGATTAGCAAGGAGCTATGAAGAGGATGAAGGAGTTACATTGCATCTTTGTGGACCTGGGGAAAGCATATGACAGGGTGCCTTGAGAGGAGCTATGGTATTGTATGAAGAAGTCAGGAGTGGCAGAGAAGTACGTAAGAGTTGTACAGGATATGTATGAGGGAAGTATGACAGTGGTGAGGTCTGCTGGAGGAGCAACGGATGCATTCGATGTGGAGGTGGGATTACATCAGGGATCAACTCTGAGCCCTTTCTTATTTGCAATGGTGATGGACAGGTTGACAGGCGAGATTAGACAGGAGTCCCCGTGGACTATGATGTTTGCTGATGACATTGTGATCTGTAGCGATTGTAGGGAGCAGGTTGAGGAGACCCTGGAGAGGTGGAGATATGCTCTAGAGAGGAGAGGAATGAAGGTCAGTAGGAACAAGACAGAATACATGTGTGTAAATGAGAGGGAGTTCAGTGGAATGGTGAGGATGCAAGGAGTAGAGTTGGCGAAGGTGGATGAGTTTAAATACTTGGGATCAATGGTACAGAGAAATGGGAATTGTGGAAGAGAGGTGAAAAAGAGAGTGCAGGTAGGGTCGAATGGATGAAGAAGAGTGTCAGGAGTGATTTGTGACAGACGGGTATCAGCAAGCATGAAAGGGAAGGCCTACAGGATGGTAGTGAGACCAGCTATGTTATATGGGTTGGAGACGGTGACACTGACCGTAGGAGACAGAGCTGGAGGTGGCAGATTTAAACATGCTAAGATTTGCACTGGGAGTGACAAGGATGGATAGAATTAGAAATTAGTACATTAGAGGTTCAGCTGAAGTTGGACAGTTGGGAGACAAAGTCAGAGAGGTGAGATTGCATTGGTTTGGACATGTGCAGAGGAGAGACGATGAGTATATTAGAAGAAGGATGTTAAGGATAGAGCTACCAGGCAAGAGGAAAAAGGAAGGCCTAAGAGAAGATTTATGGATGTGGTGAGAGAGGACATGCAGGTGATGGGTGTGACAGAGCAAGATGAAGAGGACAGGAAGACAACCCCTAATAAGGGCAGCTGAAAGAAGAAGAAGAAGAAGTAATTTGAATTGATGGGCCTTAATGAGAAAAAATAAATTAGCACCAACCGAAATTAAATTAAGTCAAATTAAAAAACATACACCATCAATGAGATATGTCAACAATATACAGTACAGTACAATACTACATTAAAGTTCAACAGTCCTAGTAATGGAGTTATGGGTACGACTGCACCATTAACCTTTCATTCTGATGCGGAGTAGACAGGCATGTTCAATGTTCTCCCCAGTTGTATGGGATGAAGCTCTAACTGGGAGCTTAAAAACACACACATAACTGTTCAAACATTATTTAATTAATAAATAATGAAAATGTTTACTACTCAAAGTGATCACCAAGCTTAATGTTTGATATATTCTACTTTTCTTCTTTAAAGCCCCAATGTTTGCAACCTTTTCATGATAAAATCCCAAAGATCTGTTTCCCCCTGAACAGGTCAGAGTTAGATTATTTAGTGCGTTTTCACTCATGCGATTTCTCACACAGCTTTTTATTCAGAAAATCCCCTTTCTCATTTGGCTGTGCCCACATTGTTTGGGTTTAGACCACCCAGTTTACTTTTCACAGCAATGCCTAAATATGTTGAGGTTCACATGGGAGACCCATTTGACCAGGGGAGGGACATACAGGCCACCCACAGAAGACATCTTTACCAGGAATTAACCTGGAGTTTGAGTTCTTTTGGCTGACAGCACTGCCTGCCATGGTGCTCTGTGTGCCATATAAGCCGAAGGTGTTGTCCTCTATTAAACTTCACTATCAACACAAAGCCACCGTTCAGGGCAGCGTAGTTGTAATTTCACATAGGGCACTCAACATGAGATGGTATGGCTCTAGGACTGATTCCATTAGAGTGGCTTCAACTGAAGCTACTTCTCATCTGAGTGCTGTGATGGTGGGGTGGCATCATGGGGGGGTTTGAATCCCTAAGCAGTTGAACTAGTTATGATTGTTGTTAAGGCTTTGGGAATGAAAGAATAAACCTGTCCGAGCCATCAAGGGAAGCAGAGCAACATGAATGTGATGAGTGGTCAGCATTTAGCCAATGTGGCCCACTGGAATATTCTTCTTTGTCTCCTCTGTATTAGTATGCCCTTTGTGAATGAGTGTGACAAGAGAACACAAGAAAACAAGAAAAACAAGAAAAACATATATACATACTGTATACTGTATATAGAAATCCATAAGATTATGAGTCCAAAAAAAGATCGACATTCATCCATCCATCTGTTTTCTGAGTCTGGTTTTACAGTTGTAGAGAGCAGGCTGTGTGGGGTGCCAGTCAATGACTGGCTTCACACATTATGGTGTAGGTCGGGCATGTCAAACACGCGGCCCCCGGGCTGCATGTGGCCCACAATAGAAATCTGTGCGGCCCGCATGACAGATCCTAGTTACCACTGAACTTGTACAAAATGATTACTATCGTTTGTGATTGAATCATTCTGCATCTTCGCCGTTACTTTTTGACTTTTCTTACTTCTGCCTTCTGACAAAAGTGCGTTTTCCATGGCATTACGGTACCAGAAACGTCATTTGCTAGTATAGCCATGAGCCTTGACCAAAGTTAATGAGCCGCGACGTCGCAACTGAAGTGCTAGGCTGCAACAGGGGCGGCTTTAGGCATGTGCAAACTGTGCCAAGCCAATATATATTGAACATAAAACAGAAAGAGAAAATAACGACACAGCTGACGGCAATGTGGCTGAAAAACATTGTGCTTCTTGTTAATTAGTACGCTGTATTTAGTAATGTCGCTAGAGTCGGAGCAGTAAGCTATATGTAGTATTATAACGTTCTGCCGTAATGAGAATATCATGGGCCGCCACTTGGTTTTCAAGTTACAGACACGCGCATATAGAAGCGTGTCATGAGCATGAGGCGGCTATGCAGTATCCGCAACGGACGTGGCCATCCGCCGTGCATAAGATACCATATTGACATTGGCGGGCGAAGGGGCCACCAAGACTTTCTCTGCCCAGGGCCGCCCCTGCGCAGGCTACACTACTGGCTGGGCTGCTGAGACTGGCCACTGGGCAGAACTGACCATCACGAGTAGTAATGTTTTCACGTTTTTTTGCTCTAGTTTTATGTAATTTTGTGCTAGTATTGTAACGAACAGTTAGTGCAGACTACAGCTGAAGATCTGAAGTGGACGTGAGAAGTTGGTGAGTTGTTTAGTAAGACATTTTTGCGATTTTGAGTTTGTAAAATTAGTGTAGGTCAGGTGGCTTTTTGCATATCGGCTTATTTTACAATATAAACTTCGAAGTAAGCTTAGTAAAGTAAAATTTGATTTTACTGCAGGTCTGACATTGTGGTCAGCAACACAGGAGCGCCACAGGGGACTGTACTTTCTCCGGTCCTGTTCAGCCAACATACATCGGACTTCCAATACAATTCGGAGTCCTGCCACGTGCAAAAGTTTGCTGACGACACTGCTATTGCGGGCTGCATCAGGAGTGGGCAGGAGGAGGGGTATAGGAAGCTAATTAAGGATTTTGTTAAATGGTGCGACTCAAACCACCTACACCTGAACACCAGCAAAACCAAGGAGCTGGTGGTGGATTTTATTAGACCCAGGCCCATCATGGACCCCGTGATTATCAGAGGTGAATGTGTGCAGAGGGTGCAGACCTATAAATACCTGGGAGTGCAGATGGATGATAAATTGGACTGGACTGCCAATACTAATGCTCTGTGTAAGAAAGGTCAGAGCCAACTATACTTCCTTAGAAGGTTGTCGTCCTTCAACATCTGCAATAAGATGCTGCAGATGTTCTATCAGACGGTTGTGGTGAGTGCCCTCTTCTATGTGGTGGTGTGCTGGGGAGGCAGCATAAAAAAGAGGGATGCCTCACACCTGGACAAACTGGTGAGGAAGGCAGGCTCTATTGTAGGCATGGAGCTGGACAGTTTGACATCCGTGGAAGAGCGACAGGCGCTGAGCAGGCTCCTGTCAATCATGGAGAATCCACTGCATCCACTGAACAGGATCATCTCAACAGAGGAGCAGCTTCTGCGACAGACTGCTGCCACTGTCCTGCTCCACTGACAGACTGAGGAGATCGTTCCTCCCCCACACTATGCGACTCTTCAATTCCACCCGGTGTGGTAAACGTTAGCATTATACAAAGTTATTGTCTGTTTTTACCTGCATTTTTATTACTCTTTAATTCAGTGTTTCTCAACCTTTAAGTATTTACAACCCTAGTTTTCATAACAGTTTTAATCGCGCCCCCCCTAACATTTTTTTGAAATGTAGATGCATATTTTATTATACCTACTTAACTTTTATCGACATTTATCTAACTCTATATTTATTGTTCTAGTATCAGAATGTAGTTTAAGTTAATTTGTTTTGGTTTCAACAGATGTTTTTTTCATATTTTTGATTCTTGTTTTCTTTTTTTCACATCTTCGCGTCCCCCTTTTTCGTTACTTCGTGCCCCCCCTAGGAGGGCCCGCCCCACAGGTTGAGAACCACTGCTTTAATTTAATATTGTTTTTTGTATCAAAATGCTGCTGCTGGATTATGTGAATTTCCCCTTGGGATTAATAAAGTATCTATCTATCTATCTATCTATGTAACTTTGTATAATAGTATTTGTTACAGTGCGGCCCGCTGACGCATGTATGGCAGTCGAAGCGGCCCACTAATGGTAGTGAGTTTGACATGCCTGGTGTAGGTCTTCACATACAGCAAAGAAAAGTATGAAGCCTGTGGACAGGAAATGTTGTGTCTTGTGAAAATATCACTTGACAAACTGAGAAGAAGAAATAATTAACTGTAATTTCACATCATGGCCTGTGTCTGATGGTGGGACAAGACATGCATAGAGAGATTGGTGTCATCAGTCCCACTTTTCCTCTCAAATGTTCGCTTTGTTCTTCTTTTTTCATTCTAGATGGATTCTTTCCTATTTGGTTTTTGCACAAGGAAACTGGTAAGAAAAAACTGTAATCCTGCTGTATTAAAGTATAAATTAAAATCTTTGAAAGGTGTGAATCAATAAAGACAAATCAAGGATTACACCACAAAAAGTTTAGTCTTAGAAAATACATCTCCAGCCTGGAGGGTGTTGGTAAGATAGAGCATGAAGTCTTTGGATCCTTCCCCTAATATTATTATGAATATTTATTGACTTTTATTCCATATCTATGACAGGATCAGTGTTTAATAATAAATACACTCCTATCAACACACGCACTCTACCCTCCTCTCATCCTGAGGTTCCCACTGTGCTGTCCTCTCATGTCTTATTTCTTCCCACCCAATAAGGTGCATTATGTTTTCTTCTCATCATCATCTTTGATTTTTTTGTTCTGTTCATCTAAACTTTTGTCCATCTCTCAGATTAATCCAGGTTTCAGTTCGGTTGTACTGGACACAACACAAGTGCCCCCCTTATCTTTTGTGTGCTGTTTTTATTCCAAAGCCCCATCTACTACAGTCAGTTTGATTATTAAACATTTGGACTTCTGTCATCACATTTGGATACATCAGGATTGTTTTAACTCATTCCAGATGTAAACCCCTAAGAGTGATCAGGACCCAGTGAAGTGAACAGCACATGTTTCCTGGTAGAGGTTGCCACTCTGGTTTCTCAGTTTAAACAGCAGTTTGTTTCTGTCCACTGACACTTGGGATGGCTTGCGCTGAGAAGCCAACACAACTGATAACGAAAAGGACAGTCAGCAAGGCCAAAATTAGGAGACACCCTGGTAAAGAAGGGAGACTGTTCACGTAATAAGTAAATAGAAAAGAATGAAAGACGGACTAAAGGCAAAACACAATCATGAAAAGCATGGGATTTGGGGAGGAGGCACAAAGAACAACAAGCAGGCTGAGGTCTGACTGGAGAAGAAACCAAAAGTTCTGATATCAAACGACCATCCGGATTGTGAATAGCGAACACGTCCTATGAAGTCCTATCAGTGTTGTCACCTTGTATTTCCTCTCGTTCTCCATCTCCTTATTAAAGCCCACTTCACCTGTAATGACCAATCACATGGTGTCCATGCAGACTGAGGGACTTGTGACACTTGTATATTTGAGTTCATTCTCATCATTGCGTCTTTAACAAACCCTTGCTCTGTGGATTTGGCTTTTTTTTTAATGTTTCAGTCCTTGTGTTGTGGAGTTCACTATGTGGTGATCAGACTTTTTTTGTGTTCTTTCTTGTCCTCAGCTGATGTCACTTTTGACCCTGAGACTGCACATCAGTGGCTCATTGTGTCTGACGATGGGAAAGAAGTGAGACTTGGAGACACATATCATAGAGTGAAAGATAATCCAAAGAGGTCTGACTACTGTCTTAATGTCATGGCCAGAGTAGGATTCACCTCATGGAGACACTACTGGGAGGTGGAGGTCAGGGAGAAGACTGTGTGGAATTTAGGAGTCACCAGAGAGTCTGTTGACAGGTTGGGGAGGATTATATCAAACCCATATTATGGGGTCTGGACTGGGTGGCTGAAGAATGAGAACACTGGGCATCCTCTACCCCTGCCCCTGAGGGTGAATCCACAGACAGTGGGGGGTCTTTCTCAATTATAATGAAGGTCAAGTCTCCTTTTACAATGAATGATCCCACACACACCTTTACACCTTCATGGACTCCTTCACTGAGCCCCTCTATCCATTCGTTGGTCCTGAACTTAATGATGGTGGAAAAAACACGGCTCCTCTGGTCATCCGCCCCCTGTGCACACACTGAACCCTAGGCACACTGATCTCCCTGTAATAATGTCGCCTGTCTATCTCTGTGTCAGGTCAGAGCAGCACAAAGCTGATGGAGACTTTCTTTAACATTCAGACCACCAAACTAAACCCCCCCTGAGGTGTCCTACTCTTCGCTGCTCATTTGATTTTCATTTTTAGGATTTAATGGAGACATCTGGATTGAACACATGGCATTGGACAAAAGCTTCGGCTCCAAAAGTGAATCTTCATAATTTTATATGAGTATTTTATATGAGAATGATAAAGATGGTTATGTTCTCCACAGCACTGGATTTGTTTTTTTTCTTTATCTTTTATTGAATTTATTAAAAGCATGTAACATTCCATACTATAAAGTCAAACTTAACAAAACTAAATTCAATTCAACTCCCACCCAAAAGAAATAGAGGAAGGCCAAAAGCCAGAGTAAAACTTTAGAGAGTAGTAAAGAGAGAAAGGAGTCTTTCTCCCCAGTGTAAATGATTATTCTAAAATGTCATCAATTAAATCCTGACAGGTTTTAAAAAAGTTTTGAACAGATCCTCTAAGTGAGAATTTGATTTTTTTCCATTTCCAAATAGTATATAACATCAGTTAACCTGCTGTCTTAAAAGAGGTGGGTTAGGATTCTTCCAGTTTAGCAAGATAAGTCTACTTACTTGAAGTGAAGTAAAGACAATTAATTACACTTTGTTTGTCCTTCTCCACTGGATTTGTTTTCTTCAATCTTTGTATGAAGTTACTTGCTGGTGCTCAGTTCTGATGACCCTGAAGTGCCCACTCTGTGACATTTAAAGACTGAGAGGACATAAAGAATGTGAGCTGAGCAGAAGAACCTACGAAAAACCTACGACATCAGAGCTGAACACCAGACCACCAATCACTGTGCTACACCGATTAGACAAACATAAATTCATATCTAGCATTATATGCTTTTATTGTTAAATGTGGACTAGAATTCACAACATCGAAAGTCTGCTGAAAATGTTTATCCAACATTGAGATGAGTTTGTTATTAATTTAAATTAAAATTAAGAAAGGCAAAGAGAGACAGGCTCTAATTAAAGAATGCAAAGATAAATCATCGACATCGGGGTAGGTGACACCGTGCTGTCCTCTGGAAATAAATGGATTCTCATGAACTTCTCTGCAATGTCACAGCAACTGGTCTGAGGTTCCACCTCACAGTCCAGAAACTCCAACAGACTTGGCGTTCAAAGATGTGCGTGACCTGACTGGGGTTCCATATTATCTGCCCCCCATCACCCACTGGTAAAATTTATATTATGACAGTCATACTGTCATCACAATAGCAAATGACAAGATGTTCTAGAGAGCTGAACTCGGATCATTCAACTTAGAAGAGGTTATTTTATGAGGGAAGTAAACAGGTCAGCCAGGATTTGTAAGTCCCTTTGGATTAAACTGTCTGATAAAGGACCATCAGGGGCATTTCGAGACCCCCAGAAGGGCCTCTTAAGCTCCATCATGGACTCATTTCAGGGACATACAAAGCTGCACAGCTGCAGTGCTGGAATCAAAGTATATTAGAAAATAACAATAATTCATGAACAGAGTTCACAAAGTGACAAAAAGAACAAAAGAAACAGAATTTAAAAATTAACAACTTCGCACAAATCAGAGCGATGACAACAGAATAGAGAATTGTGTGTAAATGGCACCCTTCGGAAGTCATGAATTGTAATTATACAGTTAGGTCCATAAATATTTGGACAGAGACAACTTTTTTCTAATTTTGGTTCTGTACATTACCACAATGAATTTTAAATGAAATAACTCAGATGCAGTTGAAGTGCAGACTTTCAGCTTTAATTCAGTGGGGTGAACAAAAAGATTGCATAAAAATGTGGTGTGGTGTGGCTGCCAGTGGCACTGGGACACTAGTGTTTATTGATGATGTGACAAAGGACAGAAGCAGCCGAATGAATTCTGAGGTGTTCAGAGACATACTGTCTGCTCAAATCCAGCTAAATGCAGTCAAATTGATTGGGCGGCGTTTCATGATACAGATGGACAATGACCCAAAACATACAGCCAAAGCAACCCAGGAGTTTATTAAAGCAAAGAAGTGGAAAATTCTTGAATGGCCAAGTCAGTCACCTGATCTTAACCCAACTGAGCATGCATTTCACTTGTCGAAGACTAAACTTCAGACAGAAAGGCCCACAAACAAACAGCAACTGAAAGCCGCTGCAGTAAAGGCCTGGCAGAGCATTAAAAAGGAGGAAACCCAGCATCTGGTGATGTCCATGAGTTCAAGACTTCAGGCTGTCATTGCCAGCAAAGGGTTTTCAACCAAGTATTAGAAATGAACATTTTATTTCCAGTTATTTAATTTGTCCAATTACTTTTGAGCCCCTGAAATGAAGGGATTGTGTTAAAAAAATGCTTTAGTTGCCTCACATTTTTATGCAATCTTTTTGTTCAACCCACTGAATTAAAGCTGAAAGTCTGCACTTCAACTGCATCTGAATTGTTTCATTTAAAATTCATTGTGGTAATGTACAGAACCAAAATTAGAAAAAAGTTGTCTCTGTCCAAATATTTATGGACCTAACTGTAAATATAGAAAAATAGACCCAAATACATAAATTTAGTCAATGTCTGAATCTGTTCATTCATTCTCCAGACACACTGGTCAACACCAAGAAATACTTCATTTAGCTATAGGTTTAATTATTTTAGACGAAATGCGACAATTACCTGTTAAAAAAGACAAAATGTGATGAGACCCCAAAGCCACAAAGCTCTAAATGGTCTCCTCATGCTGGTGCAATGAAAAAGCCAGACAAATTTCTTTAGGTTCACATTAATGGAGGCATGATTGGCTTCAAAATAAAATCACACCTGCCATCCCTAATGTTTCAAAGGCACTTCTAATGTCCACAAAAACAATAATAGAAATGTGTCAACTATCTCTTAAGATATCTTGAAAGGCTCTCTTTCCTAAATCGAATTCACGGTTCAAATTAAGGACTTAATTGGGAGGAGACACATTTGTCAACACCAGGAAAAGGTTCATTTACCTCTGGGTTCAAGTTCTATTGAGTAAATGCAGCCATTACGTCTGAAACGGGACAGCATGTGACGAAAGCGCAAAGCCAAACAGCTGTAAATGGTCTCCTCCTGCTGGTGCAATGAAACAGACAAACACATACCATTAGGTTCCCTTTAATGCAGGCAAGACTGTCTTCGAATAAAACTAAACTCATCATTCCGGGTGTTCCGTGAGCAACTCTAGCCTCCAGAAATTGCAATTGAGAGGCCTATTTCAAGTCTCACAGCACGTATCTCTTAAAAATTGTTTCCTATTGATGGTGCAACAAAACAACAAAACACAAATCTTTAGGTTTGGTTTAATGCAGGCCTGACTGGCTTCAAAATAAAACCAAAGTCGTCATCCCCGTTTTTTCGTGGGCACATCAGACTCGGTAAAATAGCAATAGAGATGCGTATTTCAAGTCTCACAGCAGTTCCCTTAAAAACGTTTAGGAAAGCTGAAATTCCATCACCAACTTCACCGTTCAAACTAAGCCTTTAATTGAGAAGAGACACGTTCGTCAACAACAGGAATGGGTTCGTTTAGCTCTGGGTTCTGGCTCTTCAGAGTAACCGCGGACATTAATGCTTAAAACAGGACGGCATGTGACGAGAGTGCAAAACAAAAAAGTCCTAAATAGTCTCTTCCTGCTGGTAAATTGAAACAGCCACAAACATATCTTTGGGTTCAATTTAAAGCAGGCATGACTGGCTTCAAAATGAAGCCAAATGCAACATCCCCGGTGTTTCGTGGGCCGTTCTAAAGTCCGCAAAAGAGCAATGGACACTCGCGTTTCAAGTCTCACAGCACTTATCCCTTTAACATGTGTAGGAAGGCTCCACTTCTGTAATTGACTTCACAGTTAAAACTAAGCCTTTAATTGAGAGGAGACGTGTAGCTCAACAGCTGGAATGGGTTTGTTTAGCTCTGGGATTTGGCTCTTTAGAGTAAACACGGACAGTAATGCTTAAAACAGGACGGCATGTGATGGGAGTACAAAACTAAATAGTCCTATGTAGTCTCATCCTGCTGGTGAACCAAAACAGCCACAAACATATCTTTGGGTTCGATTTAAAGCAGGCATGGCTTGCTTCAAAATAAAACCAAACGCGTCATCCCCGATGTTTTGTGGGCCATTCTAGACTCTGCCAAAGAGCAATGGACACTCGCGTTTCAAGTCTCACAGCACTTATCCCTTTTACATGTGTAGGAACGCTCCCCTTCATCCTCAATATCACCCAACACAAACTTTTCTGCACAACCACCAGCCAAAATACTCAAAATACAAATAGATTCTCTTCCTCCCATCTTTGACTCGATAAGTTGAGGCTGTAGGCTTCATTTAAACTAAATACAGGAACTGTTCCTGTGTTGCCTGGAGCACTTCCAAGTTGTCTGGAAACCAGGATAGTCCATCCTCGGCAGCACCCAAGGACCCAGACGGGGCTGTGTTTCAGGACTGTAATTCCCATGCCAACCTAAAGGTGTGCTAATTGGATTCAACCATAAGGAACACTGCCACCTGCCAGGTTGGGGAACAAACTGCTCCCAGCACTCATGTTCAGCCAGTCCATCCATTATGGCCTCCTGGAGTTGCAAGAAATCATCCACCATCCCAACGAGGATTCCTGTCCTTCATTGTTACAAAATACTAAATCTAGACAGGCAGAAGACACTCTGCATTGGAGCTTTAACATACTGTATTAAAAAATGGTCACTGATCACATCTAAAAACTCTGCTCTTGTACTCCACTATTTGCAAGGTTAGTCTAGTTAATATTAGGGTAGTTAAAGTCCTCCATGACTATAATATCCCCCTCTAAACTTTACCATTTTATTATTACCAAAAAGATGATCATTGAAATTTCTGTCTGCATTGGCAGGCTCTATAACACACTTCTATTTCCTGAATGACTTAAAATGAATCCAGACGTAGTCACTAAGGTGTGGCTCATCATCCAACTGAAGAAAACATGCCTTTAAATTCTCTTTGACAGAAAAGGCCATCCCCCCTTCTTTTCTGTTCTGCCTATCCTTCTGAAAAAGGGCATACGGCATCTATGTGATACTCATGCTCATATTTGCTAATTAGTAACATTTCTGTTATTGCTACAATATCATAATTATGCTCATCTACATACAACTTCAACTCACTTGTTTTAATTTTGATACTTCTAGTATTAAGACAAGCTATTTTTAACGTGTAACTTATTTTAGTTTTGCATTGAAACTTTGGGTTAGAATTTATGATACTGTGGATTTTTACTTTTACACTATTATTTGTCCCATCATGTAGAATTCTAAACCTGTCTGACCTAAACTCCCAGTAAACAATATTCAACTAACCTACTCATACACCTCCCCAATACATTAGTGCCCCTCTGGTTAAAATCTAACCCATCATGTTGGAATGGGTTACATCTGTTCAAAAAGGAGTCCCAGTGCCTCATACACCTACTATATATGCTACTACCCTGCACAAAGATGTGCTAAGCCTTCTACTTACCTCAGTCTTATCTGGAAAGATGTGATGCACAGGCAGAGCTTCAGAGAAGACTGTTTCTCAGTTCTACTCTTCAGACTAGTACCTAGTACCTCTCTGTCGCTGGAGCAAACCTACGCTTCAATCCTCCTAATGAATGATTCCTCCACTATCACAAAGTATCTGTTTGCAAGGACTGGATTTGAGGTGGTGCGTTGGGGCTCCTTATGCCTGCCTACCACCTCAGAGTCTTAAGAGACACCATCCAGTTCCATAAGGACCTGAAAACTGTTTGACAGGTCCAGTTTTGGGGTTTCTGCGAATCCCTTTGTCTTGAGCCTTGTGACCATGACCCACCTAGCTCCACCTGTCTGTTCTGGAATCTCCTCCCATGCCACCTTAGGGATGCACACTATGTCTATGAAGGACACCTAGGCCAGGTCCGTGAATTTTATACTGCAACACAAGCCAGCCAACTCCTCCTCCAGCTCTGGGACTATAAGCAGTGGCATAGCTCGAGTTTGTGCCGCTCAGGGTGGGGCAGTGCTCCAATTTGCCGCCCACCAACATATCTGAATATGTTAACCTATTTAAATAGAAAATTAAAATGACATATAAAGAAAAATTAAGATACATTTTGCATAGATTTATTTATATAGAAACACAGCAATAATTTTTCACATATAATTATTTATAAGCATCAACTAGACAAGAATATAGTATAGATGCACTGATAGGCCGTGTTCTAATTATTAGTTTAATATAATATTCTGTGAAAACCAGAACCAGTGTAGTGTACAACTGATAGGTGGAGACGTTTTCTGCGCAGAGCAAGAGCGCATTCGGATTGATAATGAAACAATTGTAAATTAGTTCTTTATCTTTCTAGAAATTATTATCGGTTTAATGTGTATGTTTATTTTTGTTATTGCCTCAGAAATTTCAACTGCTGTGTCTGATGCCGTCACAGGAGTCTGAAAATTATTTTTGAAGCATTTGTGGATAAAAATCAGAGAATTTTATTTTTTTCATTCATGAGTGATATTTTTCCGAACCCTTCTGCTTACACATGAATTGCACTGAGCCTTTTGGCCAATAATGCCGCCCCCAAAAATGTGCTACCCGGGGCAGACTGCCCCCTCTGCCCGCCCCTAGCTACGCCACTGACTATAAGTATGAGGTGCCAAATCAGCTGCCATCTCTTGCAGGAGGAACCAGTCTTCCTTGAAGGTTACATCAAGCCATCCTTCAAAAAGTCAAATATCCAATGGGACTTGCGTTGCAAGTAGCCTCATTATTAAAACTAGGCTTTGGATTACTAAAATTGCTCAAAATGCATATTTTGTCTGCCTTCTTAATAAGAAAACTTGCATACCGAATATCCACAACTAGTCATTTATGTATTGTCTTGTCTGTTTCTTCAGCTAGTTGTGCCAGATTGACACTCCTTCACTAAATGCCTGTCTACGTAAGTCATATGTCTCTCAACACCGCTTTCAAGTCAATACCCTAACTGTACTTAAAATAAATGCTTGCTTAATTATGAACACGCATGCCCTCACTTTTTACTAGCTTTAACGATTAACTGTACGAGTGCTATATTGTGGCCTATCCAACTATTCTTTATATGTTTTAACTTCTTCTCACTAAGGAATTGTGTTTACCTTTTATTATTTGTCATTATGATACCAGTTGTGCACTTACACACTTGCCAGGTTCAGCTACTACTTACGGACGTTAGATTCGAATAGAAGTAACAACATCAAATATTTATATAGCACATTTTCATACAAAACATTGTAGCTCAATGTGTTTTACAAGACATCAATGAGAAAGTTACAGAATATGAAAAGACAAAAAATAACAGTATTAACGAATAAGTAAGAAAAAAAGGTAAGTTCAGAAGGCTGGGACAACATAAAAAAAAAACAAAAAGAAAAACAACTTCCAGTTAGGCTGGAGAAAAATCAAAATCCTCAGGCGTTCCAAGACCAAAAGACCACGCAGCCCCCACTGGACATTCTACCTAACCAATGTTCTTAAATCAGTCCTCCTTATTTTCAGGCTTCACATGATAAGATTTGATAAAGTTGGTCTTGTGGACAGCTGAGGCAATCACCTTCATTCCATCATCACAGGAGGCTGCATTGTGCTTGATCAGGTGGTGGTGGCACCATGCCACCACAGAAGAACTATGGTTGAAAAGTCTAGTGTATACTAGGTTAACTTAGTTACCTTTACCATGTCTCCATTTAGATACAATGAAGGGCCAAGAGTAATGACTTTTAACCAATACAAGAGAGAACAGGGAGGTTGTTGGTCAGAGGAAACTCAAAGACCCATCTGATGAGAGCAGAGTGTTGTATCTCCCCTACAAGTAAGTCAAGAGGTTTTATTGTCATACCATCCATATGCAGAGTTGCTACTGTGCACAAAAAAGGTCCAGTGTCTGAGGACACAGAATTATCTTTAAAAGGAAAATCTAAGAGTGAGAGAATAGCATGACCAAGGCACAAGATTATTAGTTAGAGAGCCCTGTAGAAGTTCAAAACCTTAAAAGAAAATTTCAATCTCTTATTATAAAGTAAAAATGTATTTTCCCTGTGTCATTGTACACTTTCAAAGCATAGTATGTGAGGATAAGAAGCAGTCAGTGTATGCAGGCATGTTGGAATTGCAGAGGTTCGGAGTTAATGGAAGGTATCACGGATACTTCTCAGCAAGTCCATTAGAGCAGCAACAGTGTCCTCCACTAAGCAGCTCTCAGTCAACAACAGCAAGCAGGAGTCAAGGAAGAAACCAGTCACAGGACCAGTGAACTCCTGTTCAATTTTAGATAAGAGATCAGATGAGCAAAAACTTTACTTTTGTTCATATTGCAACAATTGGAATGTACTAATTAATCTGCATAAATTTTCTGCATTCCCTAGTGAATGTAATTGAAAGTATGCTCCTTTATGTTACTATTATGATTACTAATTATATTAATAAATATACTTCAACATATAACATTACAATTTTAAAAGTTTCCAGGTATTATGTTACAGCCAGGTTTGTTCTCTGGTTTTTGTTTATTTTAAATGTTTCTATTGCTTTTGAAGTATTATTATTGAAGTATCATTTTTATGTTATGTTTGTTAATATTTTTATGTTTATTTATTACTTAGCATTTATTTTTAGGTATACCCTTTTGTGTTGGTATTGCCAGTGTTCCCAGAAGGAAGTGATTCATCTTGCAGGGCACCTTGGATATCATCGAGAGGAGTCGCAGTGCATGGCTTGATGGCAAATCTGGTCTGTACCGGAAACTGAGAAGGACGGCTGCAAGGGATCGAAGGGTAGATAAGGAAGCGTTTATAGAGGAATCTGTGAGCAAGTGACGCACCATTTGTGGTCTAATGACCCACACCCTGCTTACAGAGGAATCGAGGCATTACGAACATCTAAATCTGTTCCTCAGAGAGTTGCAGTTAGGGCGGCTGATGGAACAGTCCTTACATATGACGCTGCAGTTGTGACCCGCTGGGCTGGCTACTTTGAGCAGCTGTCTGAAGCTGATCCTTCAGCTAGGACGTTGGATATCTCTGTGTCCATGGTTCTTGAGGCTGATCTTCCAATTACCTGTGAACCACCCAATCTCACTGAGATTGCACAAGTGGTGAACCAGCTGAGGGGAGGGAAGGCTGCAGGGATCTGTGGTATCCGGAGTGAAATTCTCCAGGCAGGTGGTAAGGCTGTCTTCCTGGCACTGAAAGCAATCTTTGCTTCCATTTGGGAGACTGGCGTCATATCAACTGGAAAACGGGACGTCATCCCTATCTGGAAAGGGAAAGGTGATTGCCTGGACTGTGGCAACTACAGGGGGATAACACTGCTCTTGGTGCCAAATAAGGTCCTTGCTAGGGTCGTCCTCCGTAGGATCCATGATTACTTGCTCACCTACTAGTGACCAGAGCAGTCTAGTTTTATGTCAAAGAAGTCTACCATTGACTGCATCCTGACACTAAGGGTTCTTATGGAGCACAAACGTGATTATTGGCAGAATTTCTTAGCAGCCTTTGTCGATTTTCATAAAGTATTGATGGAGCAGCACTGTGGGACATCCTGAGACTTTGCGGGATCCCTTAAAGTTGCTGGATATCATGGTCAGCCTGTACAGTACAGGAGGACAATGTAAATAGTAAGGTGGAAAAATTTAATTCTAAAGTAAGAGCTGCTGTTGACATAGCTGCACCTGAAAAGACAGTTAAAAAATCTTCTGGCATTGTTATTCCATGGAAGACCCAAAGAGTGTCTGATTTAAAAAGAACATGCCGCAGAGCTGAGCGTAAATGGAAGAAAACTAAACTAACTATCCATTATGAGATATTGAAGGTTAAAATAACAGAATACAATAACACAGGCCGTCTTGAGAGGTGCTGCTATTTCTCTAAGATTATAAATAACAATGCTAGTAATCCCAGAGTCTTATTTTCTACAATTGATCATCTGCTAAACCCAGTTAACACAAAGGAATGCCCCCAAAATACTTCCAGTGAAACCTGTGAGACTATTGCTGTATTTTTCAATCAAAAAAATGAATGATATTAGAAATAACATAGTACATCTCACCAACACTGCGGAACCTCCTGAGCCCCAGTACTCCGTTATAAACAAATTAAATTCTTTCACCAGTATAGATTTACCTGATTTACATAGAATAATCTCTCAGCTGAAACTCTCCACCAGCGTCCTTGACCCAATACTGACAAGGTTTTTCAAGGAAGTATCAGGCGTACTAATTGATAATATTCTTGACATTGTAAATTCGTCATTAGATACGGGGGTCTTCCCAGACTGTCTTAAGACTGCTGTAGTTAAACCCCTACTCAAGAAAAATAATCTTGACCCCTCTGCTTTTGAAAATTTTAGACCCATCTCTAACCTGCCCTTCTTAAGTAAAATTCTAGAGAAGGCAGTCATTATGCAGTTAAATGACCACCTCAATAAACATGCTATTCTTGATACATTTCAGTCAGGTTTTAGAACAAATCACAGCACAGAAACTGCACTCGTTAAAGTAGTAAATGACTTGCGGGTAAATGCAGACAGAGGCCATTTATCTGTTCTCATCCTCTTAGATCTGAGTGCCGCATTTGACACCATCGATCACAATATTCTTAGAAATCGCCTTAGTCAATGGGTGGGTCTCTCTGGCAGTTTCTTAAATTGGTTTGAATCCTACCTGGCAAGGAGAAAATTCTTTGTTAGTTGTGGTAATCACAACTCAAAGACACATGATATTCTATATGGTGTTCCACAAGGCTCTATCCTGGGTCCGCTGCTCTTCTCAATCTACATGCCTCCGTTAGGTCAGATTATCAGGTTACAACGTGAGCTACCACGTATGCTGATGACACACAGCTGTACTTATCAATAGCACCTGATGACCCCGATTCTCTTGATTCACTAACACAATGTCTTACTGGTATTTCTGAATGGATGAATAGTAATTTTCTCAAGCTAAATAAAGAGAAAACTGAAATTGTAGTGATTGGCAATAATGGATTCAATGAGGTTATCAGAAATAAACTTGATGCATTAGGATTAAAAGTTAAGACGGAAGTAAAAAACTTAGGGGTAACTGTTGACTGTAATCTGAATTTTAAGTCGCATATTCATCAGACCACTGGGACAGCATTTTTTCACTTAAGAAACATAGCAAAAGTTAGACCTCTTATATCATTGAAAGATGCTGTGAAATTAATTCACGCTTTTGTTTTCAGTAGATTAGATTACTGTAACGCACTCCTCTCAAGACTACCCAAAAAAGACATAAATCGATTGCAACGAGCGCAGAATGCAGCTGCTAGAATCCTAACTAAAAATCCGAACACATTCCTCCAGTTTTGATGTCACTACACTGGTTACCTGTGTCTTTCAGAATTGACTTTAAAATTCTGCTTATGGTTTATAAAGCCTTAAATAATCTTGCTCCATCTTATATATCGGAATGTCTGACACCTTATATTCCAAATCATAACCTTAGATCCTCAAATGAGTGTCTCCTTAGAATTCTAAGTGCAAAATTTAAAAGAAGTGGTGAGGCGGTCTTCTGCTGTTATACACCTAAAATCTGGAATAGCCTGCCAATAGGAATTCGCCAGGCTAATACAGTGGAGCACTTCAAAAAACTGCTGAAAACACATTACTTTAACATGGCCTTCTCATAACTTCACTTTAACTTAATCCGATACTCTGTATGTTGAATTCATCATAATAACTATTCATGGTGGCTCTAAAATCCGTAATGACCCCTACTCTCTCTTCTGTTTCTTTTTCCGGTTATTTATGGTGGCGCCACCACCACCTACTCAAAGCATCATGATGCTCCAGCATTGATGGACTAAAAGCCAGAAGTCTACATGACCATCATCATCAAGTCCTTCTGTGAGAACCCTAAATACAAAGAGGACTGTTTCATTTATGTTAGGTAGAATGCCCAGAGGGGACTAGGTGGTCTCATGGTCTGGAATCCCTGCAGATTTTATTTTTTTCTCCAGCCATCTGGAGTTTTTTTTGTTTTTTCTGTCCACCCTGGACATCGGACTTTACTCTTATTCTATGTTACTTAGTATTGACTTATTATATTTTCTTACTGTGTCTTTATTTTTCTATTCTTCATTATGTAAAGTACTTTGAGCTAAATATTTTTGTATGAAAATGTGCTATATAAAAAAAAGGTTGTTGTTGTTACTGTGAGTGCTGTGCAGAGTGGAGTTAGAACCTCTGCGTTTTGTCCCAGTTGATTCTGTGGCTCATCAGAGGTGTGTTCCGCTCCTACTTTGTTCAATGCTTATATGTACTGGATGTTGGCCAAGGTCATGGGGTCCAGTGGCTGTGGTGCATCTGTTGGTAAAGAAAGATTCACGGATCTTGACTTTGCTGATGATGCTGTGATCTTCATGGAATCAATGGAGGTTCTGATCAGGGCTCTCAAGAGACTGAGTGTCTGGGCTTGCGAGTGTCCTGGATAAAAACCAAGATCCAGGCCTTTAATGACATCTTAGGCACAGCCATCAGCAGTGCTTCTGTCTGTGGAGAGAGTGTCGACCTTGTCGAGAGGTTTACTTACCTCAGCAGTGACATTCATGTCTTTGGTGACTCTTCATATAAAGTCAGTGGATGTACTGGGAGATCACGGGGGTCATGAGGTCACTGGAAAGGGGTGTGTGGCCCTCCCAATATCTATGCAAAAGGATGGAGGTCCAAGTCTTTAGAGTACTGGTGCTTCCTGACATGCTGTATGGTTGCGAGACATGGACACTATACAGTGACCGGAGACAAAGACTAGGCTCCTTTGGTACTGTGTCTATTCGGAGAATTCTTGGGTACCGCTGGTTTGACTTTGTGTCAAATCAGCAGTTGCTCATGGAGTCCCGAGCATTACCTGCATTGTGAGGGAGTGTCAGCTACGGCACTACGGTCATGTGGTGCGATTCCCAGAGGGCAATCTGGCTTGTAGGATCCTCATTGTTGGGGACCCGAGTGGCTGGACCAGGCCAAGGGGTCACCCATGTAACACCTGGCTGCAGCAGATAGAGGGTAATTTCCGTAGGGTGGGACTGTACCTGAAGGGTTGCCATCCAGGATCCCGAGCTGTTTCATCATGTGGTGGGTGTGGCAACACACTGTACCAGTGCATGCTCCCTGACCTGACCTGATACCCCTTTTGTGGATTATTTTGTATTTTTTTCCTGTTTTTGGCATTTTTTGTGTTTCTTTTGAAATATTATTTTGATGCCCAATAACCACATGATAAAAGGACTGTTTAATAAATAAGACAAGGTAAAGAGCTTAAAGGAGTGGATGGATGAGAACTACTTGTCCCTGAACACAGAAAAAAACAGAAATGCTGTTTACTGGGGGAAAGATGCTGACAATGAAAAAAATCTCAGTTTTAACTCAGTTAGAATCACCATTAGTGTTACTGAATTAGTGCCACAATTGGCATTATCTTTGTCACTAGCAAGGCACTCATAACATACAATACAAAACCATCCACATGCTTTTTCCATCATTAAAATGTTGAAAAAGTAAGATGTTTTCTAGATATGGAGAATACTGAGAAATTAATTTATGCATGTATTTCTATTCGGATAAACTACATCAATGCATTATTAAATGACTATTAAAATTGTTGCTGCTACACGAGTAACTACATAAACCAAAAAGTAGAAACAAGTAGTTCTGGTTCTCAAGTCCTTACACTGGCTCCCATTTAAGCTTAAGGTTGATTTCAAATCCTCCTTTTAACATGTAAAGCCTTAAATAACCGAGGCCCTGCTTACTTATCAGATCTTATCACTGTTTACAAACGGCAGCACACATTAAAATCTCAAGATGCTGGCCTAGTTATCACTACTTTAGCCTGGCATACCCTGACTAGAGCTGCAGATTAGCTGTTCATACTGCATCGCTGGCTGTTAGTCATTTGTACAAAAATATAAGTAATACAATATTTATAAGCATTTACTCAACCCACCTCTATTCTGTTTTTCTTCTTGTTATCGCACTTGGTGCAACTGCTCTACTGCCACACTGTTTTCCTTCCTATGGAAAAGTCACGTCAGATAAAAGAACACTGGAACCATCACATAAAAAAAAATTCTCTAATCAAATCGGATGGCAGGGTATATGGCTGAGGCTTCTAGGACTGCGTCTGACTTAGTCTTTGACAATCTCTCTTGCAATTTTCCTCTCCTCTGTTATCCACTGGCCATAGTTTAACAAATAATTAATGAACAGTGTTGACCAGGGAGAGGGCATTGGCATTGGCGTGCAGGGATTACTGCCAATGCAGGATGGTGAACTTGTAGGTCTGGAGGCTTAGTAACCATCTGGTGACATGGGGGTTGGTCTTCCTGTGGGAGATCAAACATTGGAGAGGGTCGTTACTAGAGTGAACTCCTGCTTCAGCAAGTAGTAGCAAAGATGCATTACTACCCAATCCCACTCAATAGCCATGTAGCATCTCTCCTGGTCCATCAGTTTCTGACTGAGATACATTATGGGGTGTTCAGTTCCTTCAACGACCTGGCTCAGTAAAGTGCCAAGGCTGGTGTCCAAGGCATCAGTGTGAAGAAAAAAAGGCAAAGGCAAAGAGAAATTAGGAGTAAGCACTACAGGAGCTGATGTAAGGGCAACCTTTAAGTCACAGAATAGGGCTTATGCTTCAGGACCCTCTAGTATCATGTTGAACACTCTCTTCTTTATGAGGTCTGTTAAAGTCACAGCCCTCTCAGAGAAAGAGTTAGTGTTTAAATCTGATGGTGTATGTGCCCAAAAAAAGAAGTCTGACTGCATTCTCATAACATTGCTCCGCATACTGAAGTGTCAGCATGGCACCGTCAGATCTAAGCACTAACATGGAGTGTTGCTCGTGTACTGAAGAGTCTATAGCTGCAGGTGGAAGCTGCTGGCACACTTTTAGTGGCATTATACGTACAGGTATATTTTGTCAGCATGCCATGTTGATCAAACACAGGAAGCTCTGTAGTCTACTTGTGACTTTACGCTGAAGGAAGATAGGTAAATGAATCAAGGCAAACAAGTAAATAACAATCGATGTGGCTTTTATATAAGTAACATATAAATCTTTTTCTTTATATAAAGACCATCACAAAACATAATCACAAACATAACTTTGCACAATACCTTGGTAAGCTCAGCATGCCTTGTTCATCCTCATCCGAGTTCTTTATTTGAAAACTAACAGTGTCAGATCGGAGGGAGCATGAACGTGACTGAGAGAATAAAACTGAATAAAAAAAAATGCTAACCTTTACAAGTACCATGAATTTACACTGGCTGTTGCAGACTCAAATAAATGTATGTTTTTATTGTATAATAGTAACAATAAGAGTAGCTCACTACTTAAAACGTTATTTCTGGGAAGCGGTCAGGATTGAATCCGCGACCTCCTGATTATGAGTCAGCAGTTCTTACCGCTGCACCACCAAAGCAATCGGGTCAGCATTGTACCCTAACCCAATTTCTTTTTCTTTGGTTATATCCTTGAATAAAAGTGCCCTTGTTTTGTTATACATGTACCTTTTGTAAAAGTGCTTATTTGATATTTGGTCTTCACACATTATATACTTCATGTCAAAAGTTTGTCGTTAGTACTAAAACATGAAAAAAGTTTGTGTTTTAGGTATGTGTTCAATATTTCTTGCATTTCCAGTCATCCTACACTTACATAGATTGTTGTAGACACAGAAAAGACATGAAATGCATATGTTTCAAATAACAATATATTATTTACCCTATACAATTCCAGACACATCACACCGAGATAAGCAAGACTTGAGCTGGGAGAAGTTTTTGCCGAGTTGAGCTCCGCCGGTGGGGGATGGGATGGCAGTCTGCTTGCTGCTTGTGCTGATCGACACATTTACAAAACAAAAGAATTAGTGTTAATGAAATAAAATCAGCAACCATATTTTCTTTGGCATGTGACGAGTAGTGACATGAAGGAAATTGCATAAAGTAGCTTTCTGGGATGGTATGTTTCCAATAAAGGTCTCCATGAAGAATTACTGGCTTTAATACCTCTTAATGGAAAAACTTGAGATGAAGATATTTCTGCAGCAATTTTGGAATTTTTGACTTGAAAATTGTCATCAATAAACTGTTATCTATCTTTACAGATGGAGCACCTAGTAATAATGGGTAAAAACAAAGGCTTGACTTTGAATCTGTTTTCATTTCGAAACTATAAAAAAGCATCTTTAAACTACTGTAAGTGTCATTGCTAGAAAGTTTTTTCTGGTAACTATTACAAAAATGCATGATTTATTTATCGGTCGCTTCAAAGATTTCAGAGAAGAAAAATCCACTCATTCCTTCTTATCAGTTGAATAAATTTTCTGCCGTTTCCAACAGTTGACAGAGCTTGTTTTGAACTACAACTAACATACTTGAAAACAACAATTACTAACAGACTTAAGCCATGAATTATAAATGGACGGAACATTCCAACTGTCGAAAGGAGGACCAACTGATTTTTGAAACCTTTTGATTGCTAAGAGGAATCACTATCTTGTCCTTGCAAATTCATAGGATGACTCAGGGACACATGATTGGTGAATCTCAGTGAATCCTCAAGACTTTGTGAGGCAATGACTTGGATTTCCTTACTGGACAAAAAAAAAAAAAAAAACAGGTCTTTAATTGTTCATTTCACTTATCACGTTCATTCTAATTCTGTCTACATTCCCACTAGCTTTGTGATTGCCCCTACATTTTCCTTCTGCAAAGGGCTAACTTCATCCTTTAATCAGCCCTTCACTTCCTGGTTTACTGCCATTTGACTTCCTCTCCTGTTTTGAGTACATACTGCTGTCCTCTAAAGCATTAGTTAAAATAGATACAAACCTTAGAGATGCAATTTTACCTTTCCATAAGTTACAATTCTTTCCCCTACACTTATAAAACATGAAGTAGGATCTCACTACAGCAGCAATTACAAAACACAGACTAGTCTGACTTGGATAACACGGTGTTAGTCCCCAGCTGGTAAATCTCTCTACTGGACAGTCTAACCCTTCTTTTTATGGTTTATGTTTTACGTGTGAGCCCAATTTTTTTCTTTTTGTACTTTCATATAAAACCATTTGTTTAGAGGCCTTTTTAGTACACTATTGTATACTTGGATCATTCATCCTTAATTTATTTAATTAGTTTACCTCTGACACATACTGTATTAAGCTTACTGAACTATAGTTATTTCAATCTACTCACTCACACTTTGACATAATAAGATAATATGAGGGGGTACCCAAAGATAAAAAATTGAAAAAAATATTTTGTTTAAAGAAACATTAGTCTCCTTCAAAGTAATCTCCATGTGAATGAATGCACTTGTCCCAACGGTTTTCTAACTGGTGGTAACATTTTTGGAATGGCTGAAGAGTAACGTTGTCCAATGCCTACAGTGATTTTTCCTCCACGGTACAAAAACGCTTTCCTTTGAGTTCTTTTTTCATAACCAGGAACAAGAAAAAATCACACGAAGCAAGATCAGGTGAGAAGGGAAGGTGGCAAGAACTCCAAGACACACAAGTCAATTGAGAAATCTCTTCAATAGTCTGACAACGATCTCCGTAAATTGCATTGCAAAGTTTTTCAAGATTTTCGTCATTCCTAATTGTGGAAGGTTGGCCAGATCTTGATTGGTCTTCAAGTGACATTTCCCCTCGTTTGAAACGTGAACATCACTTGTTGACCTGTGTTTTACTTAAAGCTTCCTCTTTAAAAGCAATTTCAAGCATCACTACAGTTTCAGCAGCTGTTTTCCCTAAGAGAAAACAACATTTAATGCAGACTCCCTGCTCATTATGATCAACCATCACAAAAATTGCAGAACACATTTAATAAGCACCAATCAAACCGACACAGAATGCTGCACGAACAATACAGAGCAACGCCACTTGGCAGACTGTCACAGAATACGTACTGTAAGTATGCTGCATCAAGTGGAGAAATTTGCAACTAAGTCTAAATCGTGCGCCAGGTTATTTTTGGGTACCCCCTTGTATTTTTTATCTTCCAATCCTTAGGAATTTTCCTAGTGCATAGTGACATTTGAAAAATGTGTATCAGGTGTTTATACATACATTTACTGACCTAGAGTCATATGATAAATAGCAAAAGCATTTCTAATCTAACCAGCATTCCCCTTTCTATAATTTCTAGATCAATGATTACCTTCTCGGCAGCTCTTGGCACTGCTGTTTGGGTGGTTAGTGGGAGGAGATCTCCAGCAGGGGGTGTTTGCTCCCTATGATTGGGTTCCTTTTTGATGCAGAACAGACTCGAGCCATACACATCCCTTTATTAACCATGGCAGAAATAATCATACGAGAGCAATATCATACAAAAAGAGATATATATTTAACTTGCTTCAACATGTACGTAGATTCCACTCCCATATTACAATGCATTTATACATACATGTCCAGGCTGAAGAAAAGCCAATGGAACAGTACACACACCAGCCAGTTCTTCACTGGGGAAGGCTTAATGAATGTGCATCATCCAACCCAGCAGAGTGGTCAGCGACATGGAGACAGCTGCTGACTTCTCGGTGGTTTCTTCAGAGTATAAATACTCTAATGTTTTGCTTAATTAGTGAATGTTTTTTAATAGAAAATGCCAAGTACGGGTGACCACCAACTGAGCTATGCTCTTTCAGACCAACAAGGCACCATTGGCATCGGTTTTAATCATTCATGGCTTCTGCAGACCGTGACCCTGGCCATATACCGTATATATACTGATCAGCAAACAGGGCACATAGACATTTTTTTTAATAGCCTGCTTGTGAGTCCTTCACATGCTCCTGCATATTTCCCTGTTGTTTCACCCTGTAAGCTGGTTTGTGTGATTTCATCTTCATGACCTAATAACCTAAGGTGTTTGGAATAAATTGTATAGATCACAGTGGCACACTTCATAGTTATGGCTACAGGAGGGGTTTATCCTCTTCTTTTTACTTTTATTGCTATGATGTTGAGGACACCTCAGCACCATTTTTCTATGGTGTCTTTTGACTGCAGCAACGCTACTGTTAGTACCCTTGTCATGTTTTTTGGCTTCTGATTTTTGTTTGTGTATTGGGCATTAATGATCAGTTTTTGCTTACCTTTTACAATTTTGTGTCTCCAGTCTGTTGTATGATTATGATATAGCTTTCTCCATTACATGTCATCCTTGTGACCACTTAAACAATGTTAAAAATCCTCATCTTGATCCTTATTTTGTTTAATTCTCAGGTCAAACCCAAACAGCCCAGGAAAGAAAACAGCATGCCTTACTGCATAAAGAGGTCAGAGTGAACTAACTTATCTGTTCCTGCATAAGCCTGCTGTGGAAAATAATACTTGGAGTGCACTGAACCATGTCTTCATTTTAGTGACATCCTGTAGCTCATAATGTGTGGGCTGCTCACAATTAAATAAAAGCATTTACAATGATGAGACACTCCCATATTTAGCATTTTCACATACTGTATTTGACATATTTTGGATGCTGTAGTTGACATTAAAAAGTTATTGACTCAATAAGTGGAAGTCCTTTAAGGCTAAGTTCATAAGTGAGCTAAAAGTGTCTTTAGTCTGATTTTCTCTAATCTGAATATTGCCTCTTTTTTTGATTGCTCAGAAGAATTTGACTATTCCAAATCTGTCAATCCTGAATGAGCCTTGCATGCACATAAGACAGATTCAAACTAAAAGATGCTGGTTACTACTCTACTTCACATCATTTCAGCACAGGCCACATAAAAATTCATCAGCTTGTAGTGGTGCTACATGATTAATGCCATCATAAATGTATTTTGCGCGGAGTCCCGTCTGTCGTCGCGTTGTCCAGTTTACATGGTCTGTGTGCATGTAAATATGTTCCCCTGGAAACAATGGGGGGAAGGATAACACTGTGGAACTGTGGCCCCTCACAATAATTGGTCCATCACCTGCATCCGATCATTTGCTATTTAAGCGGAGGGACGGAAAAAAAAACATCCCATTCTACTTGACCACCATTTCACTACAGAGACAGGAGAAAACACTGATTCAAATCGTTCACACCTTTTATCTACCTGCCACTTTCAACACATCTTTGCAATGCAAAACCCCAGGGTTCTGGATCACGCCATGTACCAAGGATAAGCATGGTGAGACTGTTTTTTGTTGTTTGGGGAGTGGAGCAAGCCATCATTTTCATCCGTGAATTTCCATAGGACAATTTTTCCAGCTGAACCAGGTTCACAAACATTATCCATTTTCCGTTAAATCTTCTGGATTTTTATGTGCATTTTGTACTTTCTGTGAGTCTTATTGAGGTTGTTCAATATTGTTCAGTGTGAGGTCAAGGGAGGGTTTGTATTGTATATTAACTTTGTGCTGCACCTTTTCTTTTTATTATTACTTTCTGCCGGACACTTTTGGGGTTAAATGTTATGTCGGGTTTGGTTGGGGTGTGATATTTATAGTTTGTTAATTTCTTTTTTTATTATTATATACTCACTTTACTATTTTGCATATGGTTTATTGTTTGGCTTATTTTTGATAGTCGATTGGGGGAAGTTTATTTGGAAGAAGTACGGCTTGTCTGGTCTAACGTCCTCAACTTGCCAGACCACGGGTCTTGGTGGAGTAGCTGCTGGTCTTGGAGAGTGAGTTGGCCGTTACAAGCTTATTATGGCAAGGAAGAGAATGAACAAATGAAAGAACACAGCTGTTGCTTTGGGCATATTTATCCTTGCTGGCATAAGTATTCTGTAAAGTGGCCTAAAGGACAAGAGACAAAACTGGTGAGAGTGATGTGGATGGTTTGGATCCAAAACAGTCGCTAACAGAGTTGCAAATGCTTTCTGAAACATTTTGATCCCATGAAGTTTTTCGTTAATCATACAAAAGTGAGACTGACAATGTCCTACATTTCACACTTTTTTTTCATTGGTCCCTAGAAAAACACTCTATAGGTCTTCTCCTGTATTTCAAATTGGTTTGCCTCTATGCTGAAGTCAGAAACTATACAAACAAATGTTTATAGTCTAAATTAAACCTACGCTGTGCTAGGCCAATTTGTTGCAGTTTGGAGGAAACATCGTAGCATTAACATATAATAATTAAACATTGAAACCCCAGTGTTATTTACTTATTTCTGTTCAAGCACTGCATTATCCTTATTTCTACCTGGGTCTAACGCTGTCAGGTTGCACATTATTATAAACACACTTGTGGTCATCTGCAATGGAAAGATGTGGGCAAGGAGGACAAGGAGAAAAAGCCTGGTCTGGCACATTTGCTGAAATACTTGTTTCACCTGATGCATGGTAATCTGCTCCATTTATGATCGCAGCTTTTCATAAATTTCCTCTTCCACTGACGCTTTAAGCATAGATGTTATCTTTGGTAGTTTGCAATGGCCTGTTGGGCCAGTTTTGCACTGATTTGGGCAGCGCTTAGCAATTTTGTTTTTTTTATGATGGTGGATCTCTTCTTCATTGTCCACTTGATAGCTTATGCAGATTTTCTTGCATTTGTCCATCTGTTGCCTGTAATGTCACATTGATGTGACACACCAGCATTTTACTATTTAGACGAAAACTGTGCAAATTGTTTTTCTCTTTGTAAAAATCTGGATGACTTTGTGGAGGTCTGTGAAGGGGCCTTGTGCTTCAATTCAACTTTGCTGGGTAAAGCAGCAGTGGATGAAAACTGATGTCTCTTGCCTTTCTAATTGCAGGACCCATCAAATGTTTATGCCTCTCGTCCTGTAGCTTATATTCACTCTGGGAATTTTCCAAGCAGCAGATACCTTCTACAATATCCTAAAATTTGCATTATAAAGGTTTATAAATAATGTTTTTAATTTTTTCCAACATTGTCAGTGCATGCTCCCCGACCTGACCTGATTATTGGTCTAATCTTCCTAGCCTAAACTGCACTGAAGGCCTAAAGCATGTGACACTTATTTTTAAATTTGTAAATAAATACCTTGTTTTTCTGAGTCCATAATTCCTAATTCTGGAGCTCTATGCAATTTCCTTGATTCTTCATATTGTTTTCTTAATTTTATGTTATAGCTTGTTTGGAATCAGAATACAGTTTGTGTGCCATTAATCATCAATAATAGGATTTTAAGAATTTTAGCAAATTTAATAAAAATAAAAAACTGAAATATTACATTCTCACATGTATTTAGACCAGGGGTGGCGAACTCCAGGCCTGGAGTGCCGCAGTGACTACAGTTTTTCATTCTAACCCTTTTCCTAATCAGTGACCAGTTTTCACTGCTAATTAAATTTTCCCCATCACTTTAGTAGCCCTGTTAGAAGAGTTAAGCCCTCTGAATTGATTCCTTTCTTTATTAAATGACAGCCAAGCAGAAATGAGATGTGAAACGAACAGATTACCAGCTAAAGTCGGGCTTCAAACTCCAACCAATTTCACTCCAATCACTTTCTTAATGAGAAGTCAATTCTTGCTGTTAATTAAACCCGTTATTTAATTCCATAGCTTGTTGCTGTTCTCATTCTGCCACAGTACACATTTTGAAAACTGTTGTTTTTATGTTCTTTCTAAGAGCACCGTCAAAATGTTTTGGTGACCTGAGAGATAAACCTTACCAAAACCATCATCCATCCATCCTCTTCCGCTTATCCGAAGTCGAGTCGCGGGGGCAGCAGCTTGAGCAGAGATGCCCAGACTTCCCTCTCCCCGGCCACTTCTAGCTATTCTGGGGGAATCCCGAGGTGTTCCCAGGCCAGCCGGGAGACATAGTCCCTCAGGCGTGTCCTGGGACTTCCCCGGGGTCTCCTCCCGTTTGGACGTGCCCGGAACACCTCGCCAGGGAGGCGTCCAGGAGGCATCTTTATCAGATGCCCGAGCCATCTCATCTGACTCCTCTCGATGCAGAGGAGTAGCGGCTCTACTCTAAGCCCCTCCCCGATGACTGAGCTTCTCACCCTATCTTTAAGGGAAAGCCCAAACACCCTGCGGAGGAAACTCATTTCAGCCGCTTGTATTCGCGATCTCGTTCTTTCACTACCCACAGCTCGTGACCATAGGTGAGGGTAGGAATGTAGGTCGACTGGTAAACTGAGAGCTTTGCCTTACGGTTCAGCTCCTTTTTCACCACGACAGACCGATGCAGAGCCCACATCACTGCGGACACCGCACCGATCCGCCTGTCAATCTCACGCTCCATTCTTCCCTCACTCGATGAACAAGACGCCGAGATACTTGAGCTCCTCCACTTGGGGGCAGGATCTCGCTCCCAACCCTGAGAGGGCACTCCATCCTTTTCTGGCTGAGGACCATGGTCTCGGATTTGGAGGTGCTGATTCCCATCCCAGCTGCGAACCGATTCAGAGAGAGCTGAAGATCATGGCTTGAGGAAGCAAACAGGACAACATCATCTGCAAAAAGCAGTGACCCAATCCTGAGTCCACCAAACCGGACCCTCTCAACACCCTGGCTGCACCTAGAAATTCTGTCCATAAAAGTTATGAACAGAATCAGTGACAAAGGGCAGCCCTGGCAGAGTCCAACTCTCTTTGGAAACGGGTTCGACTTACTGCCAGCAAAAGCTCTGACACCGGTTGTACAGGGACCGAACAGCCCTTATCAGGGGGTCCGCTACCCCATACTCCCGGAGCACCCCCAACAGGATTCCCCAAGGGACACGGTCGAACACCTTTTCCAAGTCCACAAAACACATGTAGACTGGTTGGGCAAACTCCCATGCACCCTCCAGGACCCTGCTAAGGGTGTAGAGCTGGTCCACTGTTCCGCGACCAGGACAAAAACCACACCGTTCTTCCTGAATCCGAGGTTCGACTATCCAACGGACCCTCCTCTCCAGAAGCCCCGAATGGACTTTTCCAGGGAGGCTGAGGAGTGTGATCACTCTGTAGTTGGAACACACCCTCCGGTCTCCTTTCTTAAAGAGGGGGACACCCCGGTCTGCCAATCCAGAGGCACTGTCCCCAATGTCCATGCGATGTTGCAGAGATGTGTCAGCCAAGATGGTCCTACAACATCCAGAGCCTTGAGGAACTCCGAGCGTATCTCATCCACCCCCGGGGCCCTGCCACCAAGGAGTTTTTTAACCACCTCGGTGACCTCAGTCCCAGAGATGGGGGAGCCCACCTCCGAGTCCCCAGGCTCTGCTTCCTCATTGGAAAGCATGTTAGTGGGATTGAGGAGGTCTTTGAAGTACTCCCTCCACCGACCCACAATGTCCCGAGTCAGCAGCGCACCATCCCCACCAGATACGGTGTTGACACCACACTGCTTCCCCCTCCTGAGACGCCGGACGGTGGACCAGAATCTCCTCAAAGCCATCCAAAAGTCGTTCTCCATGGCCTCCCCAAACTTCTCCCACACCCGAGTTTTTGCCTCAGCAATCACCGAAGCCACATTTGCTTGGCCTGCTGGTACCTATCAGCTGCCTCCAGAGTCCCACAAGACAAAAGGGGATTCCTTCAGCTTGACAGCATCCCTCACCGCCGGTGACCACCAACGGGTTCGGGGATTGCCGCCATGACAGGCACAGACCACCTTACGGCCACAGCTCCGGTCAGCCACCTCAACAATAGAGGCACGGAACATGGCCCATTCGGACTCAATGTCCCCCACACCAAGACCATCACCTCTGTTTAATTTCAGATAATGTGTAATGGGCACAGGGGAGCTGGTCATGTGGTGGCTTGTTTTGCGTCTCATTATTGTTTGGCTGCTAATTAAAGAAAAAGAAACAACTATGGGGCCTGAGTCAAGTTAATTAAAAGAAGTAATCAGCAGCAAAAACTGGTCACTAATTAAGAAGATAGTAAGAATGAAAACCTGCAGCCACTGTGGCACTCTAGGCCTGGAGTTCGCTACCCCTGATTTAGACCCTTTGCCATGACATTTGAAGTCTGGTTTTGATGCAACCCATTCTATTGATTATATGGTGTGTAAGCACACACCAGAATGACTAAAATGGAAGAAAATTAAAAAGAAAGAAAACTTCTGACTTGGCAGTTACTGCCACGTTGAGGATGTATAGCTGTGGGTATAAAGGGGTCCCAGTAGCTTGTCCTGACACACTTGTGCTGAATGATTCATTGGCTGAAAGTACTTGGTTTTGGTGTGTCAGAGAGGGGGTGGACCCTCAAGCACCTGACTTGTACAGGACTTCGAGGCTCTTTGGTGTGGTTAGTTAATAACCAGCTTCTTGGTTTTGTTGATGGTAACTTGCAAGGAAAAAAGCAAAACTACTTACTAGGAAAGATATTAAATGGCTTAGCTAAGGACCTTAAATAATAAATTCAAAAAACTCTTTTTTTTTCCTCCCTCTTTTAATTTTCTGGCTATAACATCTCTTACATCTATCCTTCATATTTATGTCTCACGGTTTCCTGCACTTTTTTTCAAGCTGGTCATACATTACTCCCTACTTCCCTTGTAGTACAGTCTATAGGAATGACAGGCAGTTGCAGCTACTTCGCCCGTATGTGGGTTATTTTAGGATGGACACAAATTACATAAATTGATCTGTGATTTCAGCACAAAAATGGCTAAAGTAGTTTTGAAGCCACTAAAACAGAGCCAAAAAGCAGGCCAGACACCCTAGTAGCCTGCCCAGATAAATATCACTCTCAAGCAGCCTGACTGCCTTCTCCAACGGCGGTCTGGCTGGCTTTGTCGTGCACTGTTTCAAATGTGCTTTGGCTTCAAAAATTCAAAAATATATATACCAGTCCCAAAATATAATCTATACTAATAAAAGGCAAAGCCCTCACTGACTGACTGACTCACTGACTCATCACTAATTCTCCAACTTTCCGTGTAGGTAGAAGGCTGAAATTTGGCAGGCTCATTCCTTACAGCTTACTTACAAAAGTTAGGCAGGTTTCATTTCGAAATTCTATGCGTAACAGTCATAACTGGAACCTTCTTTCATACATATATACGGCCATAGCCTGGAGCTCGGTCGCCGTGTGAGGCGAAGTTGCGTCCCGCATCATCACGCCTCCCATGTAATTGAGTGCCTGCCCATATAAGGCCGTCCGTCGGCAGCAATCCAATAGACACGCTGCTGCTAAATATTTGCGGGTGAAGGACTGCGCTTATGCAAACAAAGATGAGATAGTCATGGATGGACTGGTGTCTGGCACAAACTCAGCGAAAGTGCGAGAGAAACTTTTAAGTGCCGGGTCTTAGCTAACATTAAATAAAGCCGTGGACATTGCAAGATCGCACGAGATACCACAAGCACAGCTGAGAACCTTCGATGCATGTACTCCGAGCGGCTCACATGAACTGACTGTGAACGCAGTACGCAGAGAACAAGGAAGAGCTCCAAAGAGCTCTGAACAAAAAACGCATTACACAATTGAGAAGACAGCAAAAGAATATGAAGCGAGTGATGCATACAAGCATATTCATAAGTGCAGCTACTGCGGAAACAAAGCACGGTGTAAACCATAAGTTTAAATTAAGTTTATAGACATGCTGCTGCTGGCGTTTGTCATGCCTACGAAGAATACGATATTTGCGAGATTCAAGTTTAATGAGAAGACACAAGGTATAAACGAGACTTTGGATCACTTTGTAACGGAGTTAAACTTGCGGGTGAGGGACTGTGCTTATGCAAATGAATAGGAAAGCAAGGTGTAAAGCTTAACTTTAAATTAAGTTCATAGACACGCTGCCGCTTGCGTTTGTCATGCCTAAGACAAATATGATATTCGCGAGATACAAGTTTACTGAGAGGACCCAGGGTATAAACGAGACTTTTGATCACTTTGTAACTAAGTTAAAATTGCTGGTGAAGGACTGTGCTTATGCAAATGAAGATTAGATGGTCAGGGATAGAATAATATTTAGCACAAACTCAGCAAAAGTGCGAGAGAAACTTTTAAGTGCCTGGTCTGAGCTAACATTAAATAATTGCTGGTGAAGGACTGTGCTTATGCAAACGAATAGAAAGCAAATGTTACATTATTTTTTAAAATGTTTCCTTTTCTTTTTCATAACTTCTTTAACACACTTCTTCTCCGCTGCAAAGCACGGGTATTTTGCTAGTAAATAATATTGTAATAAAACTCCTCACAAAAGGAAAAGGATTACAATAAACCCCTGGCTTGTACTGAGATGGGCCATAAATGGTTATTTATAAAAGTTATTTTATTAACAAAAATATGAAAATATAACAAAATGTTCAAAACAGCAAAAATAAGTAAAAAGTTGTTAACAAGGCAATCTTAATTCAAACAAGTCCCAATACAAAATCCTTAAACAGAGGCAAAAATGAGTCCAAAAAGGAAACCAGTAAAATTAAATAAACAGAGCAATACTGACAAGAATAACCAAACTCTACCAAAGCACATTCAATGAACAATCCTACTTACTTACTTTTATGGGGCTAGAACCAGTCCATTGTAGTGGTGCAAGAGGTGGCCCCGACTCTTGGGGTTCCACCCCCAAAAAACAAAGAATATAAAGACATTTAAATAAACTGTACATAAATATTCTTAAATGTAACAAAACTACATTAAACATTTCACTAAATAATAAATGAACAGAACAATAATAACAGAAATAATTATAATAAATAACCAAAACTGGAAAATAAATGAAACAGACAAGGAAAATGAATATAAACATAAGCCAGAAAAGAAACGCTGCCATTCCCCAATTCTTCTTCTATTTTAACCCCTTTTATTAAAAATAAATTTTCCTTGTTTTTTCTTAAGAGACCTATACTAGAAAATTATTTTTCACCACGACAGCCTTATTCATAACTGCATATTTCAATCATGTCTGATCCAAACAATCAAAATATTCTCATGCATGTATTTTCAAACATTTTATAATCATATAGTTATGTTTTACCAGTTAAACCCATCTATATGTTCTGCCATTATTACATACTGCATATTACTTTCCACCATCTCTCCATTTCTTTCATTTTGGAACATTTCTCAGATCCTTTCATTGATTCTCTAAACATCTTATGAAAATAAGAGGGTAGCAAAGGCTTAAGCAGTACCCACAAACTTTTATGGTACCCGCAAAAGGCAAAAAAAAAAAAAATCTCAAAATAGATGGTGCCAAAAATAATAAAAAAAATAATAACCAAAAACTCAAAAAAGAAATGCAATCTACAGTGGAAATGTGTCATCTTGATAATATAAATGACAGTCAACGTCAGGATTCATAGTGGCCCTTTTCAAAGATAGACTGTCCCTTGAACTTATAGAAGAGCTGCCAGGTTGGAGACATATGAACAAAAGCACAATCAAGGATCCCAAGAAAATCAACCCATTACTTTCTCGAAGTAACAAATCAAGTATCAACAAAAGGATTTAATCAACATCTCAAAACTAAGTAAAGTAACATTTGTTTTATTAAAGTATATATTTTCTTTATTTAAAACACTCTTCCAATATTGTATAAAATATGCTCTTTCAGTATCGCAACACAATTTTTGGCTGGTCTTATCTAGGTCATTATCAGTACCTTACTGAAATATAAATGTTTTGTGTTTAAATCAATTTCAGTATGAGAATTACAAACAGCAACCCATAACCTGGCTTCCTGTCTTTTGGCAAGTATGGAAAGAATTATAAAGGACATCTTCTTTCCTTCTATTAAATATCAAGTATACAGTATGCACATTCTCCACTTGTCTTTCCTGTAGAATATTCCTGTAAATAAATAAAATCATTAGTTACTGGTTTGGTATAATGAATGAATTAATATTTTCATATTGAGTAATATTGCTTACAGAAATATAACTTAATTTAGTGAACTATAGATGCATTTAAAAAGCTGCAAAGCTATGTGTTTGAACGCAGCATTTTGGATACCTTCAAAGTGATGACCTGACAAAATTTGTAATATTACATTTGCACAGGGTAAATTATGCTGTTTAGTTAAAATAGTGATAACATACCTAATTATCTTTACCATTTTTTCCAAAAACAGGCCTTTTCCTTGCATAAATATCTTGAAGTTGGCCAATGAGAAATTTTTTGTCTTTGCCCTCCTGCAAAAAAATAACACAGTATGAAAATAAAAGTATCAAAATAATCTATGTTAGATTTGTAAAGATTGTATTATTTGTATAAAAATAAAAAATATTTGTATTATATTGTATGACCTTGCAGAGACAAACCATTTTAATCTACTGAGGCTGTTCTAAATTGTACTTTTAATTGGACTGTTTTACAAAATATATCTGAGTACATATTAAAGAAAAAAGGAAATGTTTGTAGGGAAAAAAATTGTGAAAAGCAAAAATCACTTTATTGTAATCAATGAGAAAAACTGTAGGTAGTTTGAAACATCAACATCTACTTTATACAACTTAATAAATTCTGTTGTAATCCGTATATGTAATTATTTTGTCAATCTTCTTTGACATCTTTATTTAAACTTTGCATTTTTTTACTTTATGATATAATAATTAACAAATATCATGGTGCTGCTACTAAAGAAAAATACTGCACATCCATTAGGAACAGATGGAAGGGGAAATGATTCCACCATCTTAAACTCTCTACAGGTATCTTTGACAATACAGAAATTTCTCAGCAATAAGCCTTTTCTCTGTGAACAAAAGAGAAACTGTTCAAAAATGAAATCCACACTATAGGAGAAAACAATGAAGGAATGAATGATCATCTTTCCAGGACCACCCAGATAGACAGTTGCTAACATATTAAATCGAAGAGACAAAACAGCAGGGGGAAGTGCCATTTGAATATTTCAAAAATATTCGTGTATTTATTTTAAATTTGTTTTAAATACGGTTGCAATATGATGGCCAATCGTTAAACCCTAAAACAGACGCTAGTCTGTCAGGTTATTACAACTTGGTTTTGTTTGAACTAGTCTTAATTTTCAGATTCACAAAAATTAATCCAGCAGAATTCTTCAAGGTAAAATGTGAAAAACAGCAGCCAGGGTCTCCAGTGGAAAACGAGGAGATGCACATTTGAGAGAAAAAAATTAAGCACTCACAGTAGTTGGTAGCCTGGAACAAATACTTCTGTCATATATACTTTATACTAGTCTAAATTGGTAAAGGTTGCAACTCTGTAGTCAATGCTATTCAATCAAATCACATGGCTGCAACACAATGCTATGAGGCATGTAGATATTGTCAAGACAACCTGCTGAAGTTCAAACCGAGCATCAGAATGGGGAAGAAAGGTGATTTAAGTGACTTTGAACGTGCCATAGTTGTTGGTGCCAGACGGTCTGGTCTGGTCTGATTTCAGAAACTGTTGATCTACTGGGATTTTCACTTCCAACCATTTCTAGGCTTTACAGAGAATATTCCAAAAAAGGGAAAATGTCCAGTCAGTGACAGTTGTCTAGGTGAAAATGTCTTGTTGATGCCAGGGGTCAGAGGAGAATGGCCAGACTGGTTCAAGCTGATAGAATGGCAACGGTAAATGAAATAACTACTCATTACAACAGATGTATGCAGAAGAGCATCTCTGAATGCAAACCAGATGCCACTCCTGTCAGCTAAGAACAGGCAACTGAGGCTACAATTCGGACGGACTCATCAAAATTGGATAAAAGAAGGCTGGAAAATGTTGCCTGATCAGATGAGTCTCATCTTCTGCTGCAACATATGGATGGTAGGCTCAGAATTTGGTGTCAACAGTTCAGGCTGGTGGTGATGCTGTAATGGTGTGGGGGCTATTTTCTTGGCAAACTTTGGGCCCCTTAGTACCAACTGAGCATTGTTTAAATGCCACAACCTACCTGAACATTGTTGTTGACCATGTCCATCCCTTTATGACCACAGTGTACTCATCTTCTGATGGCTACTTCCAGCAGGATAACACACCATGTCACAAAGTTCAAATATCTCAAACTGTTTTCTTGAGCATGACAAAATACTCAAATGGTCTACAAAGTCACCAGATCTCAATCCAATAGAGCACCTCTTGGATTTGGTGGAAATGGACATTGGCATGATGGATGTACAGCCGACAAATCTGCAGCAGCTGTGAGATACTATCATGTCAAAATGGACCAAAATTCCTGAGAAATTTTTCAAGCACCCAAGTGGAATCTATGCTACAAAGAATCATGGCAATTCTGAAGGTAGAAGGGGGAGTCAAACCTGTTACTAAGAAGGTACACCTAATAAAATGGCCGGTGAGTGTAAGCATACTGTATACATTTACATTTTGGCTGCTTGTGAGTTGCACTAATATTTCATTAATTGACTCAAACAAGTGAAATGGCCAACTGTGTACATGTATTAAATGGAAAGAAATATATAAGTGTACACAGCCTTGTTTTTACAATAAAAATAATTTTCAGTTTTTTGCTGGCATTTAAGTATATTTATGGATCGATGGCAACCCTGACTAAATGTGACACAATGTTCCAAAGTAAACACTAGAGCAGCTTAAAAATCATCTTATCTCACTTATTAAGATGTTGCCTGTTACATATTTTATCATTGGTAAAGATTCTCCGTGTTTTTCTACAAGCGTACAGCAAGTAAGTTATATATTAAAAAAAAAAAAAAAAACTATTACATTTCTTTTTGTTACACTTGCCAAAGCAATGAAGTGCAATATATTTCAGCAAATCATACAAATGAATTCAAACTACAAAACAGATTTCCCTTAACTACTCAATGTTCTGTGATACAATTTAGAAAGTCAGTATATTTTTATGTCACTTTACTTATGAACTGTTCATAAAGAAAGCATGACAGCTTTTAGAACTTGGCAAGCACGAGACAACCCAAAACAGTAAAAGACAAAAGGCAAACTTGGATTAAGAGATAAGTTACAGTGAACACCTGCATCAGCTACTGCAGTCCTCAAGTTTGTAAGCTAGATCATGGATGGTAACAAGGCAGCTGTTTTGCTTCATATTTGGATAAATTACTTCTTAAAACAATTTTGCAAAACATAAGTTGGTTTACTTACATTGTCGATTTGCTCGTGCAGCAAGGAAATAATACTTCTTTGTCCATCCACAAATTGAGCATAAAAGTAAATAATGACCCTGGAAAAAAAAACATTTTTGTTAAGGTAATTATATTGAATCAAAAATACAACGTGTGGAAACACAGAGAAATACAGCTCTAACATTTAAGATAATTTTGATGCTTTTAGGATGCTTTTTATGCACAACTCTCCTCCATAAAGAAATCAGAAGATGTAGATGGTCCATCATATTCATGGTCATATAACAATGTATTAAACTGTAGTACTACCAAAAAATTATCTGCAAAGATGTAGAACGCTACGTTACTTGCCTCAGATTATCAATCCATATTTGTTGTATATATTTGTCAGCTTACATGTTTAATACTCTAAAGCCATTCAGTAGCATTTAGAAAAATCTCTTGTCGGAAAGCAAGTCAAAAAAGAAAGATTTTAGAACATTGATACAATCTAGATTACAACAGGACATTCTGCATAAACAAAGCTTGTAATTGCTATCGACGTAATTCTTATAAAATAACATCAAGTCTACTTTTGAAAGTCCTTTAAGTCCTACTGCCTACCACACTACTTGGTAGCTTATCCATGCATCTATGTTTCTGTGTGTAAAGAAAAACTTTCTAATGTTTATGCAAAACTTACCCTTAAGAAATTTCTAACTGGGTCTTATTAACTAATTTTAAAATAACAGTCTCAATTCATTGTAATAACTCTCTTCATAATTTAAACACTTCAATCATGTCACCTCTTAATTTGCTTTTGCTTAAAATGAAAAGGCTCATCTCTTTTAATCTTTCCTTATTATTCATTCGTTGTAGCCCTGAGATCAGCCTCGTTGCTCTTCCCTGGACTTTTTCTAGCACTGCTATGTCCTTTCGTAACCTGGAGACTAAACCTGTACACAGTACTCCAAAGGAGGCCTCATCAATGCATTCTAACGTTTAAGCATTACATCCTTGGACTTGTACTGTACACATCATGATGCTATATAACCTAACATTCTATTAGCCTCCTTAAAGGACTTGCCAGCTTTTATAAGAAAAAAATACTCCCTAATGTTTGTGTGTAATTTACTAGTTAAAGTATACATTTTGCACAAATATTAGGAAGCTTTTCTTCACACAAAGAGCCACAGACATACAGAATATATATTACCAAGTATACAGTAGGGCTTTGGGGACCTTCAGAATTAGACATAATATTATTTTAGAATAATTATGTGGATAGGACTTACAAGGTTTGTTGGGCTGCATGGCCTGTTCTTGTCCAACTTTTTGTAATGTTCAACTGTTTTAAATACTACTAAAGACTTTAGAGACGGATCCAAATAGACAGTAAGGCTGGAGAAGATGCCTCCTAAGAAAGTGATTTTTTTAAAGAATTTTTTGGTTCCACTCCATTGCCCAGATTCTAACATTTTGAATGAACCTCTTATGGGCAAACCTAGATTTTCCTAGTATACTAGATTATTCCTACTCATTCAGTTCTCTCAGTCAATTACTGAAAATAGTCAGAGCCCTACAGTTTGATGACATACTATAACAAAAACCAAAAGAAAGAAGGTTAATAATTGTGCACGAAGGTACAACAAAAATACTCTAAAAACAAATATGTAAAGTAACGTAAATTCTAGCCCAAAGTTTTTTTTTTGCAAAAATAAAATACATAACACACTAAAAATAGCTTGCCTTAATGGTACAAGTATTAAAACTAAGACAAGTGAGTTGGAGATGTATGTAGCTAAGCATAATTATGATATTATAGCAAAAACAGAATCCTAGCTAAATAACAAACTCAAGGATAAACATAACATAGATAGGTACACCTTGTTTAGGAAGGATAGAGAGAACAGAAAAGAAGAGGGGTTGCCATTTATGTAAAACTAATTTTTTATTGTGTCTTGTTCAGTTGCACGACAAGCCACATTTAGGGAGGATGTCAGGATTTCTGTAAAACATTAGAGAAAGAGGCTTTTTATCCATCCTGCTATATCCTAACTACAGGGTCATGGGGGTCTGCTGGAGCCAATCTCAGCCAACATAGGGCGCAAGGCAGGAAACAAAACCCGGCCAGGGCACACACACACACCCACACACCAAGCACACACTAGGGACAATTTAGAATTGCCAATGCACCTATCCTGCATGTCTTTGGACTGCGGGAGGAAACCAGAGGAAACCCATGCAGACACGGGGAGAACATGGAAACTCCATGCAGGGAGGACCCAGTAAACGAACCCGGGTCTCCTAACTACGAGGCAGCAGCGCTAACCACTGCACCACCGTGCCACCTGCATCTTTTTAATAATATTAAAAAAGCAAGTTTACAAGGGGATAATATAATCATGGGGGACTTTAACTACCCAAATATTAACTGAGCTAACCTTGTAGATAGTAGAGCACAAGAGTAGTTTTTGGATGTAATCATTGGCTGTTTTTTTAACACGGTATGTTAAAGCACCAACACAGGGGGAAGCCTGTCTAGATTTAGTATTTTCTAATAATCAGAACAGAATTCAGGGTATAGAGATGATGGAACCACTAAAGTCAAGTGACCATAATATACAGTCATGTGAAAAAGTTTGGGAACCCCTCTCAGCCTGAATAATAATTTACTCTACTTCCAACAAAAAAGATAACAGTGGCATGTCTTTCATTTCCTAGGAACATCTGAGTACTGGGGTGTTTTCCAAACAAAGATTTTTAGTAAAGCAGTATTTAGTTGTATGAAATTAAATCAAATGTGAAAAACTGGCTGTGCAAAAATTTGTGTACCCTTGTAATTTTGCCGATTTGAATGAATGTAACTGCTCAATACTGATTACTTGCAACACCAAATTAGTTGGATTAGCTCATTAAGCCTTGAACTTCATAGACAGGAGTGTCCAATCATGAGAAAAGGTATTTAAGGTGGTCAATTGCAAGTTGTGCTTCCCTTTGATCCTCCTGTGAAGAGTGACAGCATGGGATCCTCAAAGAAACCCTCAAAAAATCTGAAAACAAAAATTGTTGAGTATCATGGTTTAGGGGAAGGCTACAAAAAGCTATCTCAGAGGTTTGAACTGTCAGTTTCAACTGTAAGAAATGTAATCAGGAAATGGAAGGCCACAGGCACAGTTGCTGTTAAACCCAGGTCTGGCAGGCCAAGAAAAGTACAGGAGCGGCATATGCGCAGGATTGTGGGAAAAAAAATAAATAAAATAAAATAAAATAAAAGCTGTATAAAGCATATAAGACTGATAACTCCCATGGAAATCGTAGGGCATATGACAGAATGAGGGCACACATTAAGAAGCATATGAGAAAAGCTAAAAGGCAGTTAAGAAAGGAATATTGCAAATAAGGTGAAAGATAATCTAAAGAGATTCTTTCAGTATTTTAGCAGTAAAAGAACAGTCAAAGAGGAGGTGAAGTGTATAGTAAAGGTAAATTAAGACATACAGTGAAATAGCAAATGCTCTAAACTTAAATTTTCTGAGGTCTTCATATGTGTGGAAATGGATATCCTATCCTCTCAGTGATTACAGGAGTTACTAAGGAGGAATTAACACTAGAATCCCTGAAGCCTATGAAAAAACTATAGGGTGGTCCAGATCTAATTATGCAATTTTCATTATGCTATAACTTATTAAGTTTAGTACATAGAAAATTACCCGAAAAATTGTGGACCATTGAGAAGTGTGCAAACATGAAGAATCATCTTTGCGCCAAACTGGGATCGTCCTCGCATAAATCAAAGTCATGCAGATGATCTGGATCTGCATAATTAGATCTGGACCACCCTGTAGTAATCCTGGGCCACTTTAAATTCCTTGTATAGAGTAAATAATATATCCTTATTTGGAACACATGTATTTCATGTGTGTTCCATGTCTACAAAGATCTATGTAAATGTAGGAGGACAGGAAATGCGAGAAATGTTGAACACATACCTAAAAGACAAACTTTTTTCACATTTTAGTACTAACGACAAAATTTACTACTTCACTCCCTGATAAACAAGGCTTGAGCTGGGAGAATGATTTTTGCCACTTCTGTGGTGGTGGGAGGATGGGATAGCAGGCTGCTTGCTGCACAAAAGACGCTGATGGAGAGATGCGAGCAGATTTAAGGTGGGCTGGGTTAACAAGTTTTTTTGTAGGCTTTGGTAAAAAAAAAAAAAAAAAAAAAAAAGAATAGTAAAACCTTTTCAAGGAAAAGACCAAAAAGAGGTTTTAGAAGAGAAATGGTTTGCGCTTGTAAAAAACACAAGAAACACAAAAACAGTACCATGATTAGAAAAGAAAATTATATAAATGCAAAAGGAGAGGCAAAGGTATTCTTGTCACAAGATCCTCAAAAAATATTTAGCCCAATGGACCTGCTATAGGTTAAGAAAAGTTGAACACTAAATTATAAAGTGAGAACGCGGAGCTTAAGGGCTATTTATATTGATTTGCATATTCAAAGAGGCGTAATTCTGGGAGGAATTGGGGTGGGACAGAAGGCGCCTGCACGTGCGTTACTTTTCATGCTGATTGGGATTTATGTAGCGGAACAACGTGGAAGTTGGAGTACACACAGATTCCTGCATCTGGATTTTTCTGTGCGTAAGCACATTTCGGCTTTAACATCATGTTATAGTGCGAATTCTACACATGGCGTTATGCATGAGGCCCCAGCTAAGTAACCTAGCATGCATGCGGATAATGCAATTTTCAGAAGTGACTAGGAAACCCACCTCTAACACTTGCAGCCTTTATTAGCAGTCTGAAAGACATAGGAGATGAAATGGCACATATATGTCGTAAAACAAAAGCAAGTATGTGTTTTTTCTGGTACTAGCTGGTAATTGTGAACAGTTAATCAAAACTACAATTCCTACAACTGAAAGATTTTGAATGTTAAAATGTTTTGTCTTTGCATCCGACCTGAGGTAAGCTTGATTTCTCAACTAATTTATTGGATAGACATGACCTACCTGTAACTAGAAGACAAGAGGTTCACCTCAATGGGACTTCTAAGTTGCAGAAAGCAATGCTGTGCACTAAAGAAGTATCAGAGAACTGTACTTTGTTGAAGCAGTTACCTCAGAGCTCCAAAGGGTACAACCTACTGACTCTGTGGTCCTGCAAGATAACTTCACACCTCATACAGGTAGTAACAGATATACTTGTAGGGGCATGATTACAGGTAGAAAATGTCTGGTTGATCTAAATTCCAGGGTGATTTGCTAATGGCGATTCATACAGGTAGGTGTTTTTTTTTTCTTTTCTTTTCTTTTTTTTTTTTTTTTTTTAAACCAGATTATCTTGAGTCACTGGCCAACCATTGACTTTGTAGTTGTATTAATAAAACTGAGACTAAATGTTTACGCCAGTAAGATAGACAGAAATTCCAGGACAGAAATCAAATTACTCATATGTCAAATCAATTTTCCCCATTGAAATGAATTGAAATGCCATTAATCCGCTCCGGACCCCCAAAAAACACTGGAATTTTTTTGTTACAAGCTTTTAAACAAGAAAAATGTACTTATAAATATGAATATTGTATAAAAACACAATACAATAGAATGTACTGCAATAAACTGGTTTTATTAAGTATAATGTACAGGATTTACCTTGGAGATCAGACGAAAAATTCGCTGATTTTTGCCCTTTTCGCTGCACCTTCCTCACTTTCATCTGCAGGGGTTTTCGATAAAAACCTGTCCAATGAGGTCTGTTTCATCCTCCCTTTCAAAATGTTTCTAAAATGCTTTATGCAAGTGTCATTAAATAGCGCCATCGCACGCCCAGTTGAAACGTTTTCTGGGTATTTCTTTTGAATAAAGTCTGAAAGTTTCTCCCATATTCCCTTTATCTCACTTGTAGAGATAACTTCCTCCGCGTCACCTATTTCCTGCAAATCCTCCATGTACTGCTGCATATGTAGCTCCTTTAGCTCCTCCATTGTCAGTTCCTCAGAGTGCTCCTTAATGAGCTCGTTGATGTCACCTTCATGCATTTCCAGGACCATAGAATTGCCAAGGGACACAATCTCCTCCACCACTGCCGCTTTGGGTTCTAGTCTTTCAAAGTCCATTTCAGACACAACCTCAGGCCACAGCTTCTTCCATGCAGAAGTCAAGGTCCTCTTTGTAACACCCTGCCAGGCGATATCGATAATTCTGAGGCATATCACAATGTTATAGTGGTCCTTCCAGAACTCTCGAAGGGTGAGGTTTGTGCTCTCTGTCACCTCAAAGCAGCGGCGGAACAGGTGCTTGGTGAAGAGCTTCTTGAAATTAGAACTAACCTGCTGGTCCATGGGCTGCAGGATAGGGGTGGTGTTGGGTGGAAGGTAGAGAACCTTTTTAAACTTGAACTCTTAGAGGATGTCATCTTCGAGTTTAGGTGGGTGAGCAGGCGCATTGTCCAGGATGAGAAGGACTTGCAGGGGTAGGTTATTTTCCTGGAGATATTTTTTAACATCATGACCAAACACCAAATTCACCCACTCCACAAAGAACTGCCTGGTGACCCACGCCCTCGGGTTTGCCCTCCACATAACCTGCAGTTTTTCTTTCAGAATCTTTTGTGACTTAAAGGCTCTGGGGTTTTCCGAATAATAAACGAGCAGCGGCTTAATCTTGTAGTCGCCGCTCGCATTGGCGCACAGTGCGAGGGTTAGCCTATCCTTCATAGGTTTGTGGCCTGCCATCCTCTTCTCCTCTGCCATTATATAAGTCCTCCTTGGCATCTTCTTCCAGAAGAGTCCTGTCTCATCACAGTTGAAGAGTTGCTGGGGGAATGTATCCTTCGGCTGCTATAATTCCGGCAAAAATTTTGAGGTAATCCTCAGCTGCCTTCACATCCACGCTCGCTGCCTCACCATGCCTGACAACGGAGTGAATGCCAGTCCTCTTTTTAAAATTCTCGAACCAGCCCCAACTGGCCTTAAACGGCTCGCCTGATGCCTCGTACGTCAAAGTGCCTGGGGGTCTTCTGCAGCATATCAGCTTGTGCCTTCTCGCAGATTATAGCCTCCGTCATGGTATCTCCTGCAAGCTGCTTCTCCGTCAACCACACAATCAGCAGCTTCTCCGTATTTTCATGGATAGATGTCCGCTGTTTAGAAATTATTTTAACACCCTTGGCTGGTGTTATAGCCTTTATAGACTCCTTCTGCTTCAGTATGGTGCAGATTGCAGAAGTGCTACACTCGTACTGCTTTGCCAAGTCGACTACACGCACACCTTGGTCATGTTTTTCGATAATTTCTTTCTTTAATTCAATGCACATCATCCCCTTCTTCATTTCTGCACTGTCCTTTGCATTCACTTTCTTTGGAGCCATAGTTGGAAAAACGAAGTTTTGCAAAATAATTACAAGCACAAATGCGAGCACAACACTGATGCTTCCACTGCGTGCTAACTGCTTAAAGTGAACGAGTGAGGCACGGGATGTTGCTGCGCGAACTAGTGGTGGGGTGGGGTATCTGAAGCTGGCTCGTAGATTACACAGCAATCAGATGAATGAATATAATTGTTAATCAATGCATTTCTAAACTGTTTAATGAACTCATATCTACTGATCACTTCTCTCTAGCATTTGACATATCAACTGATGCAATAGATACGGCTCGGGTATCAGTACTTGTCTAATATTTTAACTGAGACATTTTCAGAGAAGAATTATTGTGTCCGTTGTTACTGAAAGTGCACACAACAAATAAAGACATTTATATCCTACCTAACCAATGTAGTTTTTAGTGATGGCCAAGAAAAAAATGTTAATATCATGTTTTCATTCATAATGGAGAGAAAGAAGTCTATTATATATCAGATGTCAACAGTGACCAATGTTCTACAATGACAAATGATGTGAAAAAGTAAAAAAAAAAAAAAAAAAATCTCACGTTACATGTGCCACAAAATCCACATGTCAGTAATTCAGCTTCATGCTCAAAATATGCAAAATGCATGTGTTTAGATGAAATATTGTTATATACAACTTTCTGCAATTATCAACACATAACATACACAAGAAACCTAAAGTTTCATGAGAATGACTTTTTAAATTGAAGTCCTGCCTCTCACCCTCACTCGTTGGTCAAGAGTCCCTTTTTCTGGTATGACTGCTGAATATTCTGCAATACGTTTTGTGTGCAAAACTGTCAGAAACTCTGAGACATGCAATGGAAACTGTGATCAACATCCAGTCTTCAGAAATGCCTTTTCAAATAATACTAAAAGAGCAAGTCAGGCTAAACGGGTTATCACACAGTCTAATAGTCCTATAGGGGCAGGCTTTTTCTCCATGGAAAAGAATGATGAGCGTGTGAGATCATGAATTGATTATTGTGGGTTGAATAAGGTAATAATCAAGAATAATTATTCAGTTCCACTTATATCCTCCTTATTAAATCAAGTAATGCAGTCTTACAATCTTTACAAAATTGGATTTATGGAGTGCATATAATTAAATCCGCATTAGGGAGGGGGATGAATTGAAAACAACTTTCAACACCAGAGCTGGTCATTACCAATATAAAGTCATGCCATAATGGTTGGCTAATGTACCTGTAGTATTCCAGTCATTTGTGGAAGACACTTTTCAGAATGTTTTGAGCATTTACATATTAGTATACATTAAAAACATCTTTATTTTTCCAAATCATTATGACTCCAATGTGACACATGTGAGGGAGGTCCCTCAATGATTAAGAGTGTCATCAGGACAAAGTGCTTTTCTTAGGAGCTATGAAAGTACTCCAAATGAATTAGCAATGGATCAAACCAAGGTCACAATTATTTTAAATTGCAAACAGCCAGAGGGTGTAAAGCAAGTACAAAGACTTGGGGGTTTTGCCCATTGTTATCATCACTTCATTCATAATTTCAGTTCAGTTATTGCACTCATCATGTCTCTAACAAAGGAAAACCAACAACAATTTAGTTGAATGTCCAACACTCAAGTAAATATACACAAAATAAAAGCTGTTTTCAATCTGACTGTAATGATTTGCTTAATGTCAGTAATGTCAGTGTAAACAGAAAGGTGGAACATTTTAACACTAAGGTAAGAACTACAGCTGACATAGTGGCACCTGAAAAGATACTTAAGAAATTCTTCAGCACTATCATATGTTGGAAGACACAAAGAGTGTCTGTCTTAAAGAGAAAATGCTGGAGAGCTGAGCGTAAATGGAGAAAAACTAAACTGATAGTCCACTATGAAATACTGAAGGCAAAAATAACTGAATATAACAATGCAATTCGCCTTGAGAGGCAGTACTACTTTTCTAAAATTATAAATGATAATGCTGGAAATCCTCAAGTTTTATTTTCAACCATTTATTGTCTTTTAGAGCCAGCTCACTAAATGGAATGCCTCCCAAAAACTACGAGTGAAACTTGAAAGGCTGTTGGAATATTTTTTAAACACAAAATAAATTATATTAGAAATAATATAGTACACCCCCCCAAAATTAATTAAGTATGTGAATCCCAGCATGTCCTTTTAAGCAAGTTAATTTTTTTCAATAGAATAGATTGACTTGAACCAAGTAGAATAATTTCTCAGCTGAAATCCTCCACCTGTGTCCTTGACCAAGTACCTACAGACTTTTTTTTAAAGAAATCTCCAATGTCCTCTATCGATAGTATGCTTGACATAGGGAACTCATCATTAGATACGGGGGTCTTCCCTGACTGTCTAAAGACTGAAGTTCCTAACATACATATATTGTGGAAGTGGATGTTTCAAACCTGGGGATCGATGCCATCCTATCCCAGAAATTTTGTCATACTGGTCTGATTAATCACTGGCATTTTTCTCTAAAAACAACTTAACCCTGTGGAGCAGAAATGTGATGCAGGTGACTAAGAAGATGTTGGGTATTACATTAGTACTACAAAAATGGAGACACTGGCTGAACGGAGCAACTTTTCCATTTATGAATTACACCAATTACACAAAACTTGCTTATTTACAAGAGGTAAAACAACTAAATGCACAAAAAGCATGGTGGACCCTGCTCTTAAGTTGTTTTAACTTTCTATTTCATATCATCCTGGGGATAAAAATGGAAAGGAAGATGATTTATCCAGGATGGCAGTTCCCAACCTGGGGTCCATGGCAAAATGAGGAAAATAAAAGTCATATGATTATTATTTAAAAATCTGTAAATAATAAAGCATTTGTCCAGTTCACCTTGTATTTTAGTAATATCATTGTCACTTTGTTAGTGTGCTTGCAAATTATGCCTATTAATAAATGCATTTTTCAAATACTAGCCAAAGGCTATCGTAAACATACACACATTGCATTGTGGAGTTAAAGTGGGTCACAGCAAGCTAGGTATAGTGTGTTGCATTCAAAAACATGCATAATGATGAACCGTACGTAATGATGGACTGTTTTTTAAAAAGGAAACGGTTCAAAGAATACACATCTTGTAGTTCTACTTTAAGCTCATCATATTAGTCATATTCTAAAGCAAAATCTATATCTACAAAGTATGAAGTTTCATACATAGGGTTTGGATTTGTGTTGGTTAAATGTGTTCTTTGTCAAAAAATTCTGTTAAATTAATGTCTAATCTATACTAATAAAAGGCAAAGCCCTCACTGACTGACTGACTCACTCATCACTAATTCTCCAACTTCCCGTGCAGGTAGAAGGCTGAAATTTGGCAGGCTCATTCCTTACAGCTTACTTACAAAAAGTTAGGCAGGTTTCATTCCGAAATTCTATGCGTAACGGTTATAACTGGAACCTACTTACGTACATATAGAGTGGTGTGAAAAACTATTTGCCCCCTTCCTGATTTCTTAGTCTTTTGCATGTTTGTCGCACAAAATGTTTCTGATCATCAAACACATGTAACCATTAGTCAAATATAACACAAGTAAACACAAAATGCAGTTTTTAAATGATGGTTTTTATTATTTAGGGAGAAAAAAAAATCCAAACCTACATGGCCCTGTGTGAACAAGTAACTGCCCCCTTGTTAAAAAATAACCTAACTGTGGTGTATACAACTGAGTTCAATTTCCGTAGCCACCCCCAGGCCTGATTACTGCCACAC
>JANRMT010062848.1:20912211-20933520 GCA_026402145.1 Polypterus bichir lapradei | reverse complement strand
TTCAATATGGCGGCCGACAGTGGCGTCATACCATCGAAATAAGTAAGTACATCGGTTTCGGTTAGCGCAGGGAAGCCGCCTACCAAATTTCGTGAAGATGGGGCCATAAATAAGAAAGTTCAACATGGCAGACGTTGTCGACCGTTATGACCGTTACGTGTAGAATTTCGAAATGAAACCTGCTTAACTTTTGTAAGTAAGCTGTAAGGAATGAGCCTGCCAAATTTCAGCCTTCTACCTACACGGGAAGTTGGAGAATTAGTGATGAGTCAGTCAGTCAGTCAGTCAGTCAGTCAGTGAGTGAGTGAGTCAGTGAGGGCTTTGCTTTTTATTAGTATAGATATATACCCTGATCTACGTACTGTCAAATAAACGAACCACACGCCGTGGCGCACGTCCGAGGTTCAATTCCCGAGAGGGGGTGCAGTGAGTGTGTACGCCTGATGAGCCCTAGGGCGAAACACGTGTCGCGTTCTCTTTGCATTATTTGACAGTAAAACTATTTCAGTATTGTAAAACAGTTTGTAAAACATTACTACAACTTTGACTGGAACCGTGTTTTATAGTCTGATGAAACAAAAATGGAACATTTTGGCAATAAACACGCAAAATGGGTTTGGTATAAAAAGAAGGATGGATATAATGAAAAGAACTTTGTCCCAACTGTGAAATAATGGTGGGGGTTCTGTGATGCTGTGGGGCTGTTTTTCCTCTAAAGGCCCTGGAAACATTGTTAGGGTACATGGCATCATGGATTACATGAAATATCAGGAGATTTTAAATCAAAACCTGGCTGCCTCCACCAGTATAACTAAAACTGGGTCGTCATTGGATCTTCCAGCAGAATAATGATCCAAAATCTATGTCTAAATCAGCCCTGCAATGGTTAACTGACAACAAAATCAAAATTCTGCCATGGCCATCTCAGTTCCTTGACCTGAACCCTATTGAAAACCTGTGGAGTGAACTGAAGAGCAGAGTACACAGGGTAGGGCCTTGGACCCTGGATGATCTGGAGAGATTATGTAAAGAAGAATGATCTCAGATGCCATGCTCTATATTCTCCAACCTTATAAAAGGTTACAAGAGAAGACTCCATGCTGTTATATTGGTAAAGGGAGGTTGTACAAAGTATTAAATGCAGGGGTGCCAACAATTGCGGTGCATAGGTTTTTGTTAAAAGTATTTATTTCTTGATGATGGCTTTGTTTTTCTTTGAATGAACTTGTTTCATTTAAAAGTTAGAAGTTTCTCATTTTTTCAGTTCAAGATGATGGTTAATTTTTTTTCTGACCCTTCTTACTAATATTTACAAAGAGTGCCAATAATAGTGGAGGGCTTATACATATAGGCCCTTGCGTTTATGTTATCCCGACCGGAAGAGGCATGGTTTAGTTGAGCAGGGGCATAGCTGAGGTGCTCTCACTGGGCAGCTTTTCAGAGCTACAAAGGAGAAAAGAGATGGCATTGTTAACGTTGGTGTCACATCTTGTTCTGGCAGGATATTGCATACCTTGTCTGAGCTTGGAAGATGAAGCCCACATGTGACTATATTGTCAAGCTTGGGTCACAAAGTTGCACAGGAGAGTTCAAAGAGTAGAAACTTTATTGCTGTTCTATCAGTTACAAACACAAGTCTCTTACATAGGCAAACTGGCCTCACAGGCAGCAGCTGTCAAACGTGACGCACCGCCCCCGACTTAATCTTCTTGATAAATGGGATCCAGCAGGCCGGCGGCAATGGCTGAAGTGGAGGACGTCTGGGGAAAAAGAGACTACAAGATGGCCGCATCTCAATCTTTTAAATGTTCGTAGTCCCACGTAAGAAGCAAGTTGCGCGGCAAGTCAGCAAGCTGGCAGCTGATCCCGCAAAGAGGTACTGAGAGTGTGTTTCTTTATCCATTGAAAAACTGTTTAAGAGGTGGTTTCTGTAGGCCCGACGCATCTACCAGCAGCAGCGGTCACAATATATATACTGTGACGTACAAAGGTTTAAGCACCCTTGCTTAAAATATGTTACTGTGACTAGTTAAGTGAGCAGAACATGAACTGATCACCAAAATGCATAAAGTGAAAGACAACACAATTCTTTCATCATTTTATGCAAGTTTAATGTATTGTTTTTATTTTGTAAAATTGTATAGTGAAAAAAGAAAAGGAGCCCCATGCAAAAAATTAGGTCTCAGACCTTAATTAGCTCGTTAGGACTATGGCTTGTTTACAGTCATCATTAGGAAACCCGGGTGATGCAAACTGCAAAACTGCATAAATTCTGACTTCCTCAAACCTTGTCCCAACAAGCAGCAGCAGTAAATTTAAGGTGGCCCGGCATTAAGACTTTTTTCGTAGGCTTCAGGGATTCTAGTGTTCATTGGAAGAACCAAATAATGAAAAGAACTAAAGCAAGGTCTAAATGTGATGCTACATGCCCACTCTTGCAAGTAGCATAAGAACAACATGGCACTAACTGGGCACACACCGATAAACTCACCCAAACAAATCAGTGCATGAATCAACAAGCCAATACAGTGATCCCCCGCCTATCGCAGAAGTTACGTTCCAGACCCATCAGCGATAGGTGAAAATCCGCGATATAGAATGACCATATAAATAACGATTTTTTATAGTTTAAGCCGTAAAATACCCCTCCCCGCACGCTTTAAACACATGTAAACTTATAAAAACACACTTTGTAAACACGTATGATATGTGGATGTCGGGCTAAAGATATGAGTAACATCTTTCTATCATAAAAAAAAAATCTTGGCAGGGAGACCAGGGAGACAAGATCTTCTCGAAGAGAATTTGACATCCCACGAGAGATATTTTAACGTCACACGAGACAAGGTAGACAGACAGAAAGACAGCTGCTGTACAGGCTTTTAATTGATTGACACGCAGAGCGACAAGCAGAACACGCACCTTGGCAGAAGCAGCACAAAGCCAGTAGCTGATCCGTCCACTTCTCCTTAGCTCCCCCCCTTCACAACGCGAGTGGGAGAGACGCGAAGTGGCAGGAGCGTAGCGCGCCTCCAGGAGGGTTGAGCGAAGCGATTGAGACCACATCATCTTGGAAAGACACTTTGACGACACGCGAGACTAGACATTACAACCTTAGGAAGCAAAACCCGTGAGATGGTGACTTTTGCACGTCACGCCCTACTTACAAACAATTTAAAAGAAGTTCACGGACATCTAACCTAGCAGTTGTTGGAATGCTTTTGGTAGACACACTTCAGGTGCTCTCAGCTCTTAAAACAATGACAAGCATAACACGTAGCTCGCCAGCAGCAGCTGCAGCAAGCCAGCAGATGATCCAAGCGCATCCCCTCAGCATGCATTCATCCCTCACCCCACAAGCCTACTGACCTACAGGTGCTTGGATCTGTCCAACCACCACAGACACAAAGAGGCAAAAGGACAGCTGCTGTACAGGCTTTTAAATGATTGACGCAAAGCGCAACAAGTAGAACACGCAGCTAGCCAGCAGCAGCAAGACAGCAGCTAAAATGATCGGATCTCTTTAGCGTGCATTCAGACCCCCCCTTCACAACGCGAGCAGTATTATAAGTCCCGCGAGAAAGAGATTTAACCACGCCCGGGGCAGGAAATAAAGGACAAATATTGTTTTTAGAAAAGTTTTAAAGTAAAAATGAAAATAATGCATATGTAGCAATTCCCAAGAAAATAACAATCTCTTTAAATTGTTTATCTGGTAAACCAAACCCGGGGGTAGGTGAGCGAAGCAAGCAGGGGGCGGTGCCCCCTAGTAGTAATAATAATAATAATAATAATAAACCTGCGATACAGCGGAGGCGCGATAGCTGAACCGCAATATAGCGAGGGATCAGTGTACTAACATTTAAATGGAAAACATATATAAACAAAACACAACACATGAATGCCTTACACACCATCTAGCAATGTCATATTTGAGTGCTAAGAAATAAAGTACTGTGTGAAATAAAATCTAAATCAGTAATAAACTGGTAACAATACAGCAGAAAAGTGACATGGCACAGCATAAAATCAACCAAACATCCACATCATACAGAAGGAACATAAAAGCTGTTTCAACTGACTCCCGAAGATCTGTCCTTTAGTGTAGCAACATGGGGAGCACCTACAGCAATGTAAGGTTAAAAATGATAAGATGCTACAAGCATCCCAAATATAATTGCTTCAATATGATAGTGTTGGTGGCAAAATAAAAGAACGCCAAATCCAAAATTCAACAATGGAAAAAAAAATGTTCAGCATGTAGCAAAGTGTTTAAACATGATTATACAGTATGTATATAGTTGGTGGATCATTTCCAAAATCAGCACTCTGCATTGATAAGTGAATTTATAATATTCATCCTCATGTTGTTGTGGGACATTAATTGGTGTTGTACCCCAAGCACTGTTTGTGCCTGCTTCTTCAGTGAGGGCGTAAGACAACTGTGTGAATGCTGATGTAGTGAGACATGCTTTCCATGCTCTTTCTCTCTTGACTTTTTAAAATTTTGATTTACTTAAAGTATTTTTTTTAGTATGCAAAACACATTACTATCAATTGCATTTCATTTAACTTATGTGCAGTTACTTTATATTTAAAATCATTACAGCATGTGGAAGTTTCACACACATGGCAATATATTAGGGTTGCATTCTGTATATGTAGATTAGTCAAGGACTGTTTAGAATAGAGAATGAGGGAACAAGGAGTTTAGGACAGGTCAGGATTAATTATTCACAAGAAGGGATGAACAATAGTGCAATAACAAATATGCATAGTATGTTAATTTCTAGACCAAAGTTAAAGTGCCAAAATAAAATAAGTAATAAATTAAAAATTGTTTTATTTCCAGGAGTATCAAAAATAAAAAAAGTGAGTTGGAGTTGTATGTAGCTGAGCATAATTAATGTGGCACTTTGTCAAATGCTTTTTGAATGTCAAAATAAATAGAATCATTTGCTCCATTCTCATGTTGGTTTCTTATAGAATTCCAGCATGTTAGTAAAACACGACCTCCCTCTTTTGAACTCATGCTGACTGTTCAATAATACTCTTGTTCTTGCCATATGTTGCTTGCACTTTTCCTTAATTAATTCCTTAAATTAATTTACTGAATTAAGCCTACTGACCTACAGGTGCTTGGATCTGTCCAACCACCTGTTTATATAATAGGATAATATTTGCCATTTTCCAGTCCTTTAGAATTTTCGCACTATTTCACTGATCACTCCTATCACTTTTTTTTTATGTGGACTCGTTCCCTAGACACTTTTTACTACTTTGACATGGATTTTTACACGCCGAGACTTGTCTATTCAAGTAGTTAACTTCAAGCGCTGAGAACAAATGCCTGCGCCGGTGTGGTTCCCTATTAACTTGACGAGGTAAGAAGGCGGTATCGTGGCAGCAGAGCCGAAGCTAAGCTAAAAGCGAAGCGGCTTGTAAGAAAGTGGTGTTTCAAACCTTCGGTGCCATCTGTGATCCTGAGAAATGTGAACTCACTACCAAGTAAGATAGACGAACTGGCCGCGCTGGTGAAAAATGTCAGAACCTACAGAGAATGCAGTTTGTTGTGTTTTTGTGAAACGTGGCTAACAACTAAAATCCCAGATACTAACGTGGAGCTACCCGGGTTTAGCACAGTTAGAGTGGACAGAGACACAAATACCTGCGGAAAGGAGGAGGACTTGCTCTCTATGTAAATACAAGGTGGTGTAACTCTGGACATGTAAACATCAAAATCTCCACTTGCTGCAGGGACATCGAACTGTTGGCCGTAAGTCTGTGTCCCTATTACTTGCCCAGAGTGTTTGGACATGTCATTGTTATTGTTTACATCCCTCCTCAGGCGGACGTGGAGCTAGTGGGTGACATAATCCATTCTGCTGTTGCTAAGTTACAAACACAGCACCCTGAGGCACTTGGGCTAATCACTGGAGACTTTAACCATGTGACACTGGACAAAACATTACCTGCTTTCTCCCAGTATGTGGATTGTAACACCTGGGGAAATAGGACTATCGACCTACTGTATGCAAACATTAAAGATGCATACAGCGCCACCCCGCTGCCTGCGCTTGGGAAAGCAGATCATAACCTGGTTCTGCTTCAGCCTAACTACAAACCAAGAGTGAGGGAGCTACCTACAAACACACGCTCATTCAGGAAGTGGTCCCCTGAGGCAGAGCAGGCTCTAAAAGACTGCTTTGGAACAACGGACTGGGATATCCTGCAGGGGGCACACAGTGAGAACACTGAGGAGGTTGTTGACTGCACTACTGACTACATCAACTTCTGTATGGACATTGTAGTTTCAGTAAGAACAGTATGCTGCTAAGCTAATAACAAGCCATGGATTACAAGTGACATCAAGGGCCTTCTGAACCAGAAGAAAAGGGCTTTTAAAGGCGGTGATCAGCATGAGCTCAAGCGCGTGCAGAAGGAACTCCGAGTCCAGCTCAGGGCAGTACAGGATAAAGCTGGAGCAGAAGTTGCAGAATAACAGCATGAAGGAAGTGTCAGATGGGATGAAGATTATCACTGGCTGCAGCTCGAAGCGGGGTGCCACCATCGAGAAAGACGTGGAGAGAGCAAACCAAATGAACAACTTCTTTAACAGGTTTGACCACCCTAACCCACTCTTACCTTGGAGTACTGCACCCTCCACCCATCCTTCTGCTGATACCAGCATAGGAGACACATCCCCACCCACAATTACAGCAGCCCAGGTAAGCAGAGAGCTGAGGAGACTTAGTGCAGGCAAAGCAGTGGGTCCAGATGGAGTATCACCACAACTGCGGAAGGCCTGTGCGTTGGAACTGGGGAGTCCTCTACAGCGCATCTTCAACCTGAGCCTGGAACAGGGGAGAGTCCTGAGGCTTTGGAAAACATCTTGCATCACCCCAGTCCCAAAGGTATCATGTCCTAGTGAGCTGAACGACTTCCAGCCTGTCGCCCTGACCTCACATGTGATGAAGACCATGGAGTGGCTGCTGCTTCACCACCTGAGGCCACAGGTCTGCCACGCCCTTGACCCTCTGAAGTTTGCATACCAGGAGAAGGTGGGAGCGGAGGATGCCATCATATATATGCTACACCAATCCCTCTCCCACTTGGACAGAGGCAGTGGTGTTGTAAGAATTATGTTTCTGGACTTCTCTAGCACCTTCAACACCATCCAACCTCTGCTCCTTAGGTACAAGCTGACAGAGATGGGAGTAGATTCATACCTGGTGGCATGGATCGTGGACTATCTTACAGACAGACCTCAGTATCTAACAATGTAGTCAGCAACACAGGAGCACCGCAGGGGACTGTACTTTCTCCGGTCCTGTTCAGCCTGTATACAATCGGACTTCCAGTACAACTCGGAGTCCTGCCACGTGCAAAAGTTCGCCAACAACACTGCTATCGTGGGCTGCATCAGGAGTGGGCAGGAGGAGGAATATAGGAACCCAATGAAGGACTTTGTTAAATGGTGCAACTCAAACCACTTACACCTGAACACCAGAAAAACCAAGGAGCTGGTGGTGGATTTTAGGAGGCCTAGGCCCCTCCTGGACCCCATGATCATCAGAGGTGACTGAGCAGAGGGTACAGACCTATAAATACCTGAGAGTGCAGCTGGATGATAAATTGGACTGGACTGCCAATACTGATGATCTATGCAAGAGAGAACAGAGCCGACTATACTTCCTTAGAAGACTGGCGTCCTTCAACATCTGCAATAAGATGCTGCAGATGTTCTATCAGACAGTTGTGTCGAGCGCCCTCTTCTACGCGGTGTTGTGCTGGGGAGGCAGCATAAAGAAGAGGGACGCCTCATGCATGGACAAACTGGTGAGGAAGGCAGGTTCCATTGTAGGCACAGAGCTGGACAGTTTGACATCCGTGGCAGAGCGACAGGCGCTGAGCAGGCTCCAGTCAATCATGGAGAATCCGCTGCATCCACTGAACAGTATCATCTCCAGACAGAGGAGCAGCTTCAGCAACAGACTGCTGTCACTGTCCTGCTCCACTGACAGACTGAGGAGATTGTTCCTCCCCCACACTATGCGACTCTTCAATTCCACCCTTGGGGGGGGTAAACGTTAACATTATACAAAGTTTTACCTGCATTTTTAATCACTCTTTAATTTAAATATTGTTTTTAATCAGTATGCTGCTGTTGGAGTATGTGAATTTCCCCTTAGATTAATAAAGTTATCTATTTCATCACATGTGGGGACCTCAGAAAAATGCGAATTTAGAGAATCTGAATCCTAGAGAATTTCACTGTCTATATTTTGTAATTCCCCTTTACTATTTCCTCATGCAATTCACCTCCTCCTTGACTAGTTTTTCTTTTTTTACTACTAAAATAATGAAAGATTTTCTTTGTGTCATCTTGTGTCAACCAGCAGGAAAACATGCAAACTCCAGGCAGGAAACACCAGCAACGCGATTCCCTGCAAGACAGCAATGCTACCGCTCCGCCACCGTGTCACCCCCATGTGTGTAATTATTAACAGTATTCATTATTTAAACGAAATTAACAATTTATCTGTAAAATGTAACATACATACTTTAATGCATTTCATCATGAAAGTGATATCAAGTATACAGTAAATCTAAAGATTCTAAACTTGCAGAGAGTTGGAATATCAGACATTTAATGTGTTCTATATGGTGATGTATTGCTGCTTGCCACCGCTGTCCGGTCCAAGAAGCTTGTAGCAATTAAAAACTGGGATGAAGTTTACGACGGTATGCTTTAATGATAAAGTAAACTACGAGGTTAATCACAAAATACACGTTTTCACCATGTCCTTAATTTTTTTTTCTCTGTGGCTGAAATACAGCGCTGTACATTATGTTTCTGTTGTTAAGTTGCAAAAAAAAAAAAAAAAAAAAAGATGGCACAAAAGATGGTATGTATTGTGTCATTACGATCGGGAATATGCGACGCTTGAATATAAAAGCACCACGAATGCATCTGTATGTCAGCATTTTGCTTCACCACATCGAACCATTCATCAAACATTGAAGCGCGCACATTAATCCCATAGCATATGCATAGAGGCTTTCAATCACAAGTAGATAGTAAACAGAGACTATGACGTTACATTCCAACTTTTATCACACCGTGACCCCCGACTTTTTGCTGGTACTGCAACTCACACACGCGTCGCGTTAATTTCTGAGGACTTGTTCCGAGGACACATCAAATGAATGCTGGGAATGCGTGGCAGCCGTGATGCGTGCGCGTACGTGTTCTGAGCGTGAAGTATAAACGAGCTCTAAGGGTGCAGACAAACTCTACAGAGGATAGACTGGGATAAGCTTTTACGTGTGGAGACAGTCGAGGAGCAGTGGAACAGGTTTAAAAATGTTTTACTCGTAATATAGGACAGATACATACGTAAATTTGGAATTAATAGGAAATTTTAAAAATTTTTAAAAAAATTCACAGTGGATTAATAAATATTTAAAAAATAAGCTACAAAGGAAAAAAACTGCTTTATAAGGCATATAAGACTAATGACTACAAAGTGAATCGTAGAGCGTATGAGAACATGACGGCAACCACTAAGAAGTATATCAGGGAGGCTAAAAGACAGTTGGAGAGAAATATAGCAGATAAGGCGAAAGAAGACCCTAAGAGATTCTTTCAGTATTTTAGTAGTAAAAGAACAGTCAAGGAGGAGGTGAATTGCATCAGTAGTAAATATAAATAGTAAATGGGAATTAAAACATACAGACAGTAAAATAGCGATGCCCTAAACATATTTTTCGCAGGTCTTCACAAGTGAGGAAGTGGATAACCTCCCAGAGGTAAACGGGCCTACTAAGGACGTACAGAGGGATTTGGAAATTGTAGAGGGAGAAGTACTGCTAAGATTAAATAGGCTGAAATCAACCAAATCACTGGGACCAGATTATATTTACCATCAAGTTCTTAAGGAGGTTAGCAAGTACATAATAAACCCCTGAGACATATTTTAATAAGTCAGTGCACACTGGAGAGATTCTGAAGCACTGGAAAATGGCAAATATCATCCCATTACATAAAAAGTGTGACAGGGCAGATCCAAGCAACTATAGGCCAGTAAGCTTAACATGCATCACAGGAAAATTAATGGAAAGAATTATTAAGGACAAGATTGAGCAACATTTGGCAAGAACAAGAGTTTAGATAGTTGTTTCTTCTACAGCTCCATCAGAACTCTCCAGGATGCGGTTGATGGTAGACTTCTTAGGCGTAAAACCAGACTGCTCCAGTCACTGGTAGGTGAGCAAATGATCACGGATCCTATTGAGGACGACCCTAGCAAGGACCTTACCCGGCACACAGAGCAGTGATATTCCCCTGTAGTTGCCACAATCCAGGCAATCACCCTTTCCTTTCCAGACAGGGCCAACAAGTCCCAACTTACAGTCAGTTGGGATGACACCAGTCTCCCAAATGGAAGCAAAGATTGCTTGCAATGCCAGGAGGATGGCCTTACCACCAGCCTGGAGAAGTTCACCCCAGATACCACAGATCCCTGCAACCTTCCCTCCCCTCAGCTGGTTCACCACCTGTGCAATCACAGTGAGATTGGGTTGTTCATCGCTAATTGGAGGATCAGCCTCAAGAACCTTGGACCCAGAGATATCCAACGTCCTAGCCAGAGGATCAGCTTTAAACAGCTGCTAAAAGTAGCCAGCTCAGCAGGTCATAACTGCAGTGTCATCTGCAAGGACCGTTCAATTAGCCGCACTGACTGCGACTCTCCGAGGAACAGATTCGGAAGTGCATAATGCTTCGATTCCTCTGTAAGCAGGGCGTGGGTCCCTAGACCACAGATGGTGTGTCACTTGCTCACAGATTCCTCTAACAAACACCTCCTTATCTAACCAAGAGTCCTCGCAGCAATCCTCAGTTACTGGTACAGACCAGAGTTGCCATCAAGCCATGAGCTGTGACTTCTCTCGATTATATCCAGGGTGACCTTCCAAGATGAAACACCTCCTTCTGGGAGCACTGGTAACACTAACACAACCCTCAGCAACGTTCAGGATCTTGTCAAAGGAAGTCTCCCACATCACATCAGGATTGGCAGTTGCACCCAAATCCGCAAGTTCCTCACACAAACTGCATGCAAACTCATTATAAACAGCCTGATCTTGGAGTCTGGCCAAGTCCAGCCTCATTTTCCTAGTAGGTGGTAGCCTACTGGACCTAAGCTGGATCTTCTGAGTAACAACAACAAGTCTGTGGTCAGACTTCACAAACTGGGCACTTCTGTAGACCCTGTAGTTCTGCAAGAGCCTCCGGCGTTTGCCTACGAGGATGTGATCAATCTCCTTCACCGCACCACCAGTATTGGAGTACCAAGTCCAACAATGTAGCTCAGGGCGCTGGAACAAGGATCCAGCAATTCGCAGCCCCTTTACCTTTTGCAAAGTTAAGGGACATGGAGCCACTTTCACCACGGTCACTAGACCCATGGGAACCGAGACAATCCTCATAGCCAGCCCTGTCAGTGCCAGTGGTTGCACTGAAGTCACCCATGACCAGAGGAGTGTCACCTCATGGGCACCCATCAAGCACCGAGCGAAGTTGTGAATAAAATGTCTCCCTCAACAAGACATCACTCACTGCGGTCAGAGCATACACCAAGACAACAGACAAAATACCCAGGGAGTGCCGTAATCTGAGTCTCATAATATGCTTGTTAAAGGAGTGACATCGGACACCATCGGAAGAAGCCGATCCACTACAACAGCAGCCACTCCCCGAGTATGACAGCCATCAGAACGACCAGACCAATAAAAGGTGCATCCATCTACAGAGATCTGGCCAGTCTCAGATCTGCACACCTCAGAGAGTGCCGCCACTGAAATGCAGAGTTTATGCAACTCCTCCGACAGCAAAGGAAGATGATCATCATGCCAGAGAGACAAGAGGTTCCATACTCCTACCCGGATGGGCTGTCTCAAATTGGGGCCCAAGTGCTGCCATGCAGTGGGTGATGCCTCAGCACCACACCAGTTCTGATGCCCAACAGGCCTGACCCCACTGGCTCTCCGACGGTTTAGAGTCTTCCGGGGATGGGGCTCCCGAGGCCTTTCCCCTATTCCCTTCATGATGCGAGCAGCCTACCTATGGGCGGCTGCAGCAGAGCTACACCCACGGAGGGCAAAAAGAAGTCCTTTCTGTCATCTCAAAGTTGTGTGAAGTTTATTTTTTTATGGTTGCTGGGGTGCCAATCCTGCCACCAACCCTCATGATTTCGCTGCAAGTTGGAGGACTGCTTGCAGGGCCGGATGCAGTTTAACATCATACCCAAGACTTTGATGTCACTGTATTAAAACTGAACCATAACATTACGTTGCAGTCAATCTGGCATTGTCATGTCTCAGCCAGGGTTTCTCCCCTTTTTGGGGTTCAAATTCATGTGTTATGCCTCTTTTGTTCATTTTTGATTCTTTTTATGTTATGCATACCTTTCTTTTAATTTTTTTCTGCTTGTATAAGCTGCCTTTGTATTGCTCCATATGTTTTCTGGGTGGTCCCCAAATAGGCAAGGCTACCTGCCAATCATCACCAGGGACTACTCTCTACCCTATATATCTGGAGGGTCTTCCCACTGAGCTTCAGAGTGGTGAGTTATTACATTTTGCTTCTTTATAACAATGTATTGGATTCTTTGACCTATTGGTCTGGTTTTTTTAAATATTCTTAGTATTTTGCATTGGGACTCTATTTGATTTTGGATTTGCCTTTAACAGGCATTGTACGCCTTTTGTGCTCTTCGCCACTTCTAAGTGTTACAGAGCATTTTTCTTGTAAAGAATAAATATTTTTATACAGAAAGATTTTTGTTTGCCCTTGTTACTAGCCGGGGTTGATGGTTTCTCCCTTTAGTGGGCATTTAGTGGGCATCTCTATGATGTAAAGAAACTCGAATTATCACAGACCCAATTTAAGTTTTTTCATCAGTTATATTCCACTGCACACAAAGTAATATGCTTGAGAAATGACCCGAGAATTTACCTGTAACCTTTTTACCTGAACTTCAATGTTTAGTTTTTGGTCTGGTGTGCCTAATTTTCATGCATCCATTCTCCCTAATAACATTCTCTTTTTTTTTCACATCTTTCTGCTGCTAGACCTCTCTACTGTCCATCTTTCTGTGGTTAGGTGGTATAGGGTTGTTATTTTATCATATGGAAAAAATGCTTGCTTCTGCAAGATGTTAAAAAAAATGATAAAAAAAATAAGGAGAAAGAAAACTTAGATTAATGTTTTCAAATATTGTCCTGCATATGTATATATATCATACACACATATACAAAAATACATACACGCACATATTTACATACATACATACACACACACACACACTCATATAGTATCAAAAATTCATCTTCTACCACAGTAAAGGTTTATTGTGTGTACTTTTACCAGTTAATGAACTTTATTTATAAACTAAAATTCATATGTCATTTAGGAATTTACTAAAATGCCACAAATCAAGGGGCATCCTGATGTTTAACACTAGAATTACCAAGGCTTACTAAAAAACTCATAAATCCGTCCCACCTTAAAGCCCTTCACACCTCTCCATCAGCGCCTTTTTGTCTTTTAAATGTGTCGATAAGCAGCAAGCAGCCTGCTATCACATCCCTCTACCGCCGCACAATGTTTTCTCAGCTCAAGTCTGTTTACCTGCAAGTCAGTTGCTTAGAGTTGTATAGAATAAACACTGTATCATTATTTGGAACACATGCATTTCATGTGTGTTCCGTGTCTATAACAATCTATGTAAACATATTGTTAAAATAGAAACGTTTTTTATGTTTTAGTAATAATTGACTTCTTCTTTCTTCTTCTTATTTCGGCTGCTCCCATTAGGGGTTGCCACAACGGATCATCTTCTTCCATATCTTTCTGTCCTCTGCATCTTGTTCTGTTACACCCATCACCTGCATGTCCTCTCTCACCACATCCATAAACCTTTGCTTAGGCCTTCTTCTTTTCCTCTTCCCTGGCAGCTCTATCCTTAGCATCCTTCTCCCAATATACCCAGCATCTCTCCTCTGCACATGTCTAAACCAATGCAATCTCGCCTCTCTGACTGTCTCCCAACAATCCAACCTGAGCTGATCCTCTAATGTACTAATTTCTAATCCTGTCCAACCTCGTCACACCCAATGCAAATTTTAGCATCTTTAACTCTGCTACCTCCAGCTCTGTCTCCTGCTTTCTGGACAGTGCCACCGTCTCCAACCCATATAACATAGCTGGTCTCACTACTGTCCTGTAGACCTTCCCTTTCACTCTTGCTGACATCCGTCTGTCACAATCACTCCTGACACCCTTCTCCATCCTGCTTGCACTCTATTTATCACCTCTCTTTCTTTTAGTAAGAATTGACAAAATGCAGAAATGAAGTATAAAATGTGTGAAGCCTGAAGTCCAAATATCAAATAAACATTTTCACAAAAGGTACAAGTATAACAAAACAAGTGCACTTTTATTCAAGTATTTAACTGCAGAAAAAGAACCACAGTTTTTTCATGGGCTTTGGTAATTCTAGTGTTAAGGAGGTGATTTAATCTCAGTAAACCATAAAGGGAAACTTCTTCTGCTCTGTGGATGGGACATTTATAAAATGCAATACCTATGAAATGCTGAGTATTAAATAAAAACAAAAAGTTATAATCTGTGGCTTACACTGAATGTGACTTACAAGAGTATTCCAGCTATGAAAAATAGGAAGAATGGATTTTCCACCATGTATTTGTGAATCCAGGTGAACCAGGCCAAATTGGCATTTTCAGTCTCCAGCTTGCGCACCCAGATTTTTCCTGATTCAAAGATTGTGTTCAGACTCCGGAAAGGCCCGCAGACATTTGATGGCCTAATTCTGTAATGAGAAACAAAAACAAATGTTTGAAAATATTCAGTCTATCATTATGTAACTTATCACTTTAAATAAGTGAAAAACAACTTTACATAAATGTATTGACAATAATTAGCAAAACTCTTTTATATATACACTTTTTTTCAGATTAGAACAGTGATTGGCGCATTAAATACTGTACACATTATTTACTTTTGTATTTGGCACCATTCTCAACATTAAGTCTGGGTTAACTGTTCTTAACTGAAGGTGAACTGATTACACCTATTTGAGTTGAAGGTTCAATAGACTCTTCTGCTGATGAAGTACTCTAAAAATATAGAGTATATATTTCAATTTTTATGAAGGTTTAGTCATTTTTGCAATATGGCTCTCAATACCTTTGTTTAAAAAAAAAAATCCTGATTAGTATGTACATATTTTATTGGTAACTGATAAACCAGTGTTGTTAACACACTAACATCATATAGACACTCTAAGGTTTCTTACTTGTAAACTCAATTTGTCAGCTTTCAGAAGGGCTACACATATTTACTGCTGTATATTGTGTATATATGTATGTATATACTGAAGTGTGTGTGTGGATGCTCTTTCCCCTAGGCCATTGTTGGGCACCAGACCTTTTCACCCTTTCAACCACCCCATACCCAAGTCTTATAATGGACCCCGCAGGTTTGGACCAACCCCAACCCCTTCCAAGCCTAGGCTAGGCCGCACACCATAAACTGCGCCTCAGCTGTCATTCACCGTCGCCCCTACTCCCCCATCTACACACACACATGAAGCTTACACTGGCCCTACAACTTTGCTGCCCTGTAAGGCCTACAGTGGGCCATGACTTTTTGCCACCCTTCTTCATGGGTCTTTAATGGGCCCTGCACTTTTGGCCTTTCTCTCAGGCATAAACTAGGCCCGGCCACTAATTATCAGATCATTCCAGCAACATACAAAAAAACAGAAGAAGACCTATGCTTCTAAAAAAAAATAAATCACAAACTAACATGGCAGCCCAGAAATTCCAAGCAGTAACAGGGGCCCCTTACAGGGATCCAAGGAAAGCAGATGTGCTCTTGAATCACTGAGCAATGGTATGAAATGTAACAATAATAAAATGGTAGGAGACCAGTAGGGTCGAATTTGCAAACTCAGCACCATCATTAGCTTTGCCACAGAATGCTTCAATGTAAATCCTCCACTGAATTGTCAAAAAAGAATAAAAGTCAAAAGATAATAATGAAAATGACAACTAACCGAACTGTGGGAAACTTGTATTATGTTATTCTATACTATATCTTTCATAACTGAGCATTTCCCTCTGCAAATGCAATATTATGACACAAACTAGAAAAAGTAGACACACACTTCCAGCCTGGGCAAGCAGATAACAAAATGTCACTGAACGTGTGTAAACAATATTCTTTTACCCAGTCCACCTAAACTTAACCGGACAGTCAAAGCAAAGCGGTCTTTTGGAAATAAATGGATGACTGAAAATGTAAAATCACCTGCAGCACCTATATGTAAGAACCACATCTTTTAAATCAATGTTAACGGTAAATTCATATTTTGACTGGTTTGAATTTGAATAGAATGTAGCTTTCACATAGATAATGGAAGATTGTATTTTTACCCCTTGGCCTAACAAGTTAATGAAATGCTCTTAATTTCCATCTATATCCCATTGTGACAATTAACATATCAGAAGTTAGTTTAGATAGCTAGAAAGAAACATGAGCTGTTAGACAGAAAGGAATTGAGGGCATACACTATATTTTGTATGTATTTCAAATATAGGTCCTAGTGTATGAGATAACATACAGAAACCTTTAAGAAATGTATTGTGGAAGATCAGGGGCCATGCTGCCCCCTAGCCCAAACACAGATAGGCATAGAGACACAAGTCCAAGCACACAGTTTTATTTCTTTTCTTTTGGCATACAAATCACCAGCTAATATCGCTCAGTCCTCTCTCTTTCTTTCTCTTCCCTGCCGCCTCCTATCCTCTCTGCAAGCTTGATCCTCCTCCTGACTCTGGCTCCTTGAACGGAGTGAGGTGGCCTCCTTTATACTGCACCTGGAAGCACTCCAGGTGCTCCCTGACACTCATCGGGCAGCACTTCCTGGTGTGGTGGAAGTGCTGCAAGTGTACCTGAAAGTACTCCAGGTGCACCCCGATCCTCTCCTGGTCGCACTTCCTGATGTGGTGGAAGTGCTGCAGTTCAGGGCACCAAAAGTGTCCAGGTGCACTCTGGCAGCGGCCATTGGCCCCAACAGGGTTGAGCTTCCAAGCTCCAAGGCCCAGATGCAGTCCAGGGGGCTGCCCTCTCGTGTCCCGGGGGAGGTATTGCCTCTCTCCCGGTCCTTTCATCATCGACGCGTCCTGGCCGGGCAAGGGATCCAGCTGTCTGCCACAGTACTTAGACGCTTAAGTATTAACAGAATATTGTACTCAAGAAGTGTTAATTTTTTGTGTGTATTATCAGTTTCCTTCTTTATTTTTTATGTAAACTGCTTGCTTTGAATTTCACCAAAACTTTTAAAATGAAGACACTTGGACTGTGGAGTTTTTTTGTACATGAGTCATACTAACTGCTGGAAAGCCCTAATTTTGAACCATTTTAATCTATTTTTTTCTTTGGAAATACTGCACAAATGCAGCTGCAACATTAGAGTGTGTTAGCCCCTCCTTGACGCCTCATGCTTAATGCCACCCTACCTTCAGAATAACACGTGTGTGCTGATGGCTTTATTGTAGCATATAAAAGGTGACCAAATCAACAGATCAATGTGAATGCAGTCAAGGAGCACAGAAAAGCATGAATCAAACTAATAGGAGCACTTAATTTTATGAGTTACAAGATGTGTATATCAAAGGGCAAAGCTTCCTTAAATTTACTTAAGTGAGTAGATGGGGATTTGTAATAGCATCGTTAAACGTGGCATAGGTGGAGGGTGACTACAGGTAACCTCCACAAAGTCACAGTTCGTTCAAATGTGAAAGATCACGCTAACAATCTCCAAAACATATAATTTTGCAATAATTATCGAGGCTCTCTGAGAATTAAGGAAGAAAGAGGCTGCTCAATCTATTATTTAGGAATATGTTCAGTAATCAGTGGCATTGCCACTGATAACCACAAGGAGCATGACGACCGTACCTGGTGAATCAAACATGATCATTCTGAGCAGGAGTGTGGACCATTGGGTCAATCAAACATTGTTGTTCGAGTGTGAGGGGGATTGGGTATGATTGTCAGAGCAGTGATCTGCCACAACCCACAGTGGCCCGCTACCAATATAAACAACAATGACTTGTGACGCACCAGCAGCAGTCCATGACCTAGTGGTTGAGAAACACTGCGATAAGTTATGTTATACGACAGACTGGAATTATCCATTTTGCTATGCTTGGCTTAACACCCTGCTGCCAGACGCTCTTAATGTCAGCTAAAGAGTCTCAGTTTCCTCCCCACAGGATCTCTTCAGAATGCAGTCTCTGCACCCTTATCTGATAAAATGATCAATTGACACCCCAGAGATGGTTCTATGAGGCTCCATCTAAATACCCAACCTCAAACAAAGAGCCATAACTCAACAATTAGCTTAACAATGAACAAAATTTTGTCTCATTAGTCAACCAAAAAGGATGGGCTTGTGTGCAAGATACTGATTCCTTGCTTTAAAAAACCCTCACACACCACAAATTTGGGCTTACTCTATTAAGCTCACTGCTCTGCCTAGCTGCAACTTTTGCTCTCTAGTGCAGGGACCCCATAGCCGACGGTGTGGAGTGATCCCTTTTACTCCAAAGGGAAACCAGTGCAAGACTGAATGAGTGAAAAAACTTCTCTCTATTGGAGCTGAAGAACAGAGCCACAAATCAAAATCTTGCTAAGAAAGCAAGTACACAAGCAAGAATGAGATCACATGTGTAACAGCCACATACATAATTGTGTTGCTAATGATCGAAGCTTAATAATCACTAGCCACCCAGCAGGCATAAATTTGCTAGCAACCAAAGACACTATGCAAAAACTTAGGAAGAGAAAATTGTAATATTGCTTACAACCAGGTTGAACAAAGAAAGACAAGCACATTGAAGATCTTTCCACATGTCTGAGAAAGCCAACCAGGAAAGGAACAAAGCATTGCTTGCACCAAATCATAAGTATATCTGCTTTGATTCCAAGAACTATTAATTTTAACTCAGTGGCTAGGATAAAGCCTCCTAATGTATTATGGTGCTGGTATCACTGTAACAGAAATGTAACAATGTTTGTGAAGAATAAGTCTTTAGCTGTTGTAAATATGTTCCTAAATCCAGTAGGAAAGTTCAGTGCAGCATCTTACACACACAGAACGAACACGGTGCGGCCAAAGGCAGGTAGTGAATCGCCCCCATTCAATAGGCAGCCATCCAATGCACACTACAATGCTACTCCCTGCTGCCTCGTTCACCCTCAATGGCCTCCATTCAGCCACAACCAGGTCACCGCTTGCAGCATTACCAGCCGCCCAATGAGAACGAACGAGGCAGCCATGTGTGGTGGGCGGGCAGTGAAATCGCTTGCCACCGGGAGCTGCTCGAGGGACACTACACTGCGCGAGCAGTGAAATAGCCCCCCTCCAGCCACCGCTTGCAGTATTACCAGCCGCCCACCGAGAACGAATAGGGCAGCCGTGTGTGGTGGGGGGGCAGTGAAACCGCTTGCTGCCGGGAGCCACCCGAGGGACACTAAACTGCGCGAGCAGCAAATTCGCCCCCCTTCAGCCTCCGTTCAGCCACCGCTTGCAGCATCCCCAGGCCAAAGATGACGGAGAGGTAGTTACTGAGGCGGATGCATCGCATCTGTGGCCCCGTTCGTAGTAGGTCGGATGTCCGTAACCTGGGGACTACCTGTATATTATTTATATACAGTGGAATGCAAAAGTTTGGGCAACCTTGTTAATAGTCATTATTTTCCTGTATAAATCGTTGGTTGTTACGATAAAAAATGCCAGTTAAATATATCATATAGGAGACACACACAGTGATATTTGAGAAGTGAAATGAGGTTTATTGGATTTACAGAAAGTGTGCAATAATTGTTCAAACAAAATCAGGCAGGTGCATAAATTTGGGCACCGTTGTCATTTTATTGATTCCAAAACTTTTAGAACTAATTATTGGAACTCAAATTGGCTTGGTAAGCTCAGTGACCCCTGACCTACATACACAGGTGAATCCTATAATGAGAAAGAGTATTTAAGGGGGTCAACTGTAAGTTTCCCTCCTCCTTTAATTTTCTCTAAAGAGTAGCAACATGGGGGTCACAAAACAACTCTCAAATGACCTGAAGACAAAGATTGTTCACCATCATGGTTTAGGGCAGGGGTTCTCAAACTCGGTCTTGGGGGACCCCTGTGGCTGCAGGTTTTTGTTCCAACCAGATTCCTAATCAGTGACAACACCTGATAGCACTGATCTCATTTAATTAGCTGGTTTTATTTATCTTTTATTCTACATTCAGAAAAGCACAGCATTTTTACATTTATAAGAAACGTAGAAATATTTCTGTTTTTGCTATGGATTTAAATGCTTAACTCTCTTTTTATTACATTTCGCCCTTTCTCTGTGCAGTTTGCTCCCTTCATTGAATCTTAATAATGACAATTAAAAACAAGCAGAGCAGAAACCCAAGCAAACAACACTCAATCATGAAAGGCTGCAACTACTTTAGCGTCAGCCCCACAAAGTAGTAAATAACAGATTAATTAAACAATTAGAACACCTAGAAAAGTAGAATGACAATCAAGATGAAAATACTGTTAAAAAGAAAAAAATACATATAACTGCTTAGTACATTTTAATACTTTTTTTTTTTTTTAACAAACTTTTTGTTACAAAAAAAGTTTTTGTAACAAAGTTTTCTAATTTGTATATTGTTCCCAAAACAGGGACTCTGGGAAACAACAGTTCACTTAATTAGCACAGGAATCCAATTAAAAACAGAGGCTGGTTGGAACAAAAACCTGCAGCCACAGTGGGCCCCCAGGACCGAGTTTGAGAACCCCTGGTTTAGGGGAAGGATACAGAAAGCTGTCCCAGAGATTTAAGCTGTCTGTTTCCACAGTTAGGAACATATTGAGGAAATGGAAGACCACAGGCTCAGTTCAAGTTAAGGCTCGAAGTGGCAGACCAAGAAAGATTTCGGATAGACAGAAGCGACGAATGGTGAGAACAGTCAGAGTCAACCCACAGACCAGCACCAAAGACCTACAACGTCATCTTGCAGCAGATGGAGTCACTGTGCATCGTTCAACCATTCGGCGCACTTTACACAAGGAGATGCTGTATGTGAGAGTGATGCAGAGGAAGCCTTTTCTCCGCCCACAGCACAAACAGAGCCGCTTGAGCTATGCTCAAGCACATTTG
>JANRMT010062848.1:20885981-20902211 GCA_026402145.1 Polypterus bichir lapradei | reverse complement strand
ATTCCGTGTTTGTCAACCGTTGTAAAGAGAACAGGTTTCATTCATCGAAGTATTCACTACGCAAATCGCTACTCGTGAATGTAAGATGTTTAACAGGCATTCCCGGTATTAACTTGTGCTAAACGTACAATCGTGTGATGTAAGGGGAGCTGACTGTAAAAAGGCAAGGAGGCGCGTATTTTGAACAAAAAGGGAGAAGACAGCGAAGGAAAAGAAAAGTGAGAAGGAAAACTGTTTACATAAAGAGCTAGGAAGGTGAATGGAAAGAAGCAGCCAGTGGTAAAGCAAGGAAGACTTCGTAATAAGGACGGTTCGGTGCACGTAGAAGGTGTAACAATAAGATTGTTAAGCCTTATGATAATGTTCCCGCACGGAGGATTTAGAGAGACGCACTGGGAGAAGTATAATCTGAACCTCTACAGTTTCGTTTATTTTCGGGTTTTAATGTTCATCAAATTTACGTATCATCTGGTCCAGTGGCGGACCATGCATTTCACACCTAGGCCTTCAGTAGTGCTCCGTCTGAATCAACCCGCCCATCAAAAAGTAATTTATGGTTATAAAAACCATCTTAATATGCAGAAATACAGTATAAAGAGCCGCTGCATCGCAGATAGATAACTCCTGTAGCCACAATAAATGCCTTTATTGAATAGACAAACCAGGGGTGAACAAGTTACTTTCTACTGCAGCTACAGCCGCAACACACATAAAAAACATCAATAATAACTCATAAACTTGCAATATTATTTAGGAAAATCGCAACATTTTACTCAACAAAAATTCGGATTATTTGTAAACAAAATCCATCCTCCTCTCTTTCCTCAAAAACAGTTCAATTACTCTGTCGTACAGATTATCCGTGCGCTTCAGTTCCATCAAAAAGTCCCTTTCTATCGCCATCGAAGCTAACTCTGATAGTCGAACCTGCCCTGTCGTATTTCTGGCATAAGTTTTAATTCGCTTTAGGGCTGAAAATGTCTGCATGACAGAAGCAGTGTACAGGGGAATGGTCACCACCAAATATACCAATGTGTACAGCTGCCCCATGCTCTCATTCAGATTTTTCTGATGAAGGAAGTCAAGGAGATCAGTGGGAGATTTTCCTGCAAAATTATCCATGGCATACATTACAGTCAGTTCTGTTTTTAGCCGAGACAGATCAAAAACTGCTCCATGGCTCTGTGTTAAACTGGAAAAGGCTGCATGCAGGAAATTTTTCTTGTATTCCCGAAACTTCTGGAGGTTGAGGAGCGTGACAAACATCAGTTTTTCGTGGTCTTGAAATCTGGTCTGTGTTTGGCAAATAATATTGTCCAGAATCCTGCCATGGAGTTGGCGGTAGTGCGCGCGAGGATCTTGCACTTGGAGCGCCTGCGGTGCGTTCAGTGGCCCCTTAGAATTCCTCATATAGGCTTCTATCCAATCAATGGGTCTGAATACGGTGATGTTGCCATACGCCTGCTAGAGGGCCCTACTGACACCAACTCAAAATCTGATTGGTTGAAGCAACAGTTTAATCGACATTTATTCTGTGTTAGAGGGCCTGGAGAACGGATTGTGAAGGACTTTCTACCTGGCAACAAATGATGGCTGAAATGTGATTGGTTAAATGCTTTAATACGAAAATACATGCCTGGAAGCAGCACAACCATCGGAAAAGCTATGAAAGGAAGCGGACAGACTATTTGGAATTATTTAATAAGTATTCATGGACAAAATATAATTAACATCAGTTTGTGATTCAGATATTTTTTTAGGCCAACAGAGAAGGCCTTGCGGGCCCTGACGGCCCACCACTCAAGCTCATGGTTAACTCATCAGGTCTTACATCACCGGTCAGCGCCTGACACAATTCTCTGCTGCTCTCTCCAATAAGATAATGGAATAATCTGACCTTAGTGTTTTCCTCTGCCTCCGGCTTTGCAAGTTCTGTGTATAATGTGAACTCGTCCTTCCATGTTCTCCATGACTTCGCCGGGTCTTTAGCATTGAGGCTTTATACCCTACGTCTTCTCATTAAACTTGTATCTCGTGAATATCTTGTGCGATCTTGCGATGTCCACAGCTTTATTTAATTTTAGCTCAGACCCGGCACTTAACAGTTTCTCTCGCACTTTCGCTGAGGGAGGGTTTCCGCAGTAGCTGCACTTATGAATATGCTAAGCACAGTCCTTCACCCGTGAATATTTATCTTATATGGGCAGGCACTCAATTACGTGGGAGGCGTGATGATGCGAGACGCAACTCCGCCTCACACGGCAACCGAGCTGCAGGCTATGGCCTTATACAGTATATGGACGAAAGTAGGTTCCAGTTATGACCGTTACGCGTAGAATTCTGAAATGAAACCTGCCTAACTTTTGTAAGTAAGCTGTAAGGAATAAGCCTGCCAAATTTCAGCCTTCCACCTACATGGGAAGTTGGAGAATTAGTGATGAGTGAGTCAGTAAGTGAGTGAGTGAGTCAGTCAGTCAGTCAGTGAGGGCTTTGCCTTTTATTAGAATACTAATATATATACAGTGGTGTGAAAAACTATTTGCCCCCTTCCTGATTTCTTATTCTTTTGCATGTTTGTCACACAAAATGTTTCTAATCATCAAACACATTTAACCATTAGTCAAATATAACACAAGTAAACACAAAATGCAGTTTTTAAATGATGGTTTTTATTATTTAGGGAGAAAAAAAATCCAAACCTACATGGCCCTGTGTGAAAAAGTAATTGCCCCCTGAACCTAATAACTGGTTGGGCCACCCTTAGCAGCAATAACTGCAATCGAGCGTTTGCAATAACTTGCAATGAGTCTTTTACAGCGCTCTGGAGGAATTCTGGCCCACTCATCTTTGCAGAATTGTTGTAATTCAGCTTTATTTGAGGGTTTTCTAGCATGAACCGCCTTTTTAAGGTCATGCCATAGCATCTCAATTGGATTCAGGTCAGGACTTTGACTAGGCCACTCCAAAGTCTTCATTTTGTTTTTCTTCAGCCATTCAGAGGTGGATTTGCTGGTGTGTTTTGGGTCATTGTCCTGTTGCAGCACCCAAGATCGCTTCAGCTTGAGTTAACGAACAGATGGCCGGACATTCTCCTTCAGGATTTTTTGGTAGACAGTAGAATTCATGGTTCCATCTATCACAGCAAGCCTTCCAGGTCCTGAAGCAGCAAAACAACCCCAGACCATCACACTACCACCACCATATTTTACTGTTGGTATGATGTTCTTTTTCTGAAATGCTGTGTTCCTTTTACGCCAGATGTAACGGGACATTTGCCCTCCAAAAAGTTCAACTTTTGTCTCATCAGTCCACAAGGTATTTTCCCAAAAGTCTTGGCAATCATTGAGATATTTCTTAGCAAAATTGAGACGAGCCCATATGTTCTTTTTGCTTAACAGTGGTTTGCGTCTTGGAAATCTGCCATGCAGGCCGTTTTTGCCCAGTCTCTTTTTCTTATGGTGGAGTCGTGAACACTGACCTTAATTGAGGCAAGTGAGGCCTGCAGTTCTTTAGACGTTGTCCTGGGCTCTCGGATGAGTCGTCTCTGCGCTCTTGGTATAATTTTGGTCGGCCGGCCACTCCTGGGAAGGTTCACCACTGTTCCATGTTTTTGCCATTTGTGGATAATGGCTCTCACTGTGGTTCGCTGGAGTCCCAAAGCTTTAGAATTGGCTTTATAACCTTTACCAGACTGATAGATCTCAATTACTTCTGTTCTCATTTGTTCCTGAATTTCTTTGGATCTTGGCATGATGTCTAGCTTTTGAGGTGCTTTTGGTCTACTTCTCTGTGTCAGGTAGCTCCTATTTAAGTGATTTCTTGATTGAAACAGGTGTGGCAGTAATCAGGCCTGGGGGTGGCTACGGAAATTGAACTCAGGTGTGATACACCACAGTTAGGTTATTTTTTAACAAGGGGGCAATTACTTTTTCACACAGGGCCATGTAGGTTTGGATTTTTCTTCTCCCTAAATAATAAAAACCACCATTTAAAAACTGCATTTTATGTTTACTTGTGTTATATTTGACTAATGGTTACATGTGTTTGATGATCAGAAACATTTTGTGTGACAAACATGCAAAAGAATAAGAAATCAGGAAGGGGGCAAATAGTTTTTCACACCACTGTGTGTATATATATATATATATATATTTATTTATTTATTTTTATTAATTTTATTGCAATCCATACAAAGCAATCTAGTTTTTACAAAAAGAAAAATTGAGTTAAGAACAGATCGATCCCCACCCTTGAGAGAGAGAGCAAGCCAAACGGCGTAAAAATTTTACAGCTTTTAAACATACCTAAATTAATAAATTCTCTATGCTTCATGAACTTATTTTAAAATATTACTGATTAGATCCTGCCATGTTTTGAAAAAAGTCTGTACGGATCCTCTAACTAAGTATTTGATTTTTTCCAATTTCAAATCATATAACACATCGGTTTCCTACTGACTTAAAAGAGGAGAGTTTGGGTTCTTCCAGTTTATCAGAATAAGTCTGCGTGCCAAAAGTGTAGTGAATGCAATCACAATTTGTTTGTCTTTCTCCACTTTAAGCCCCTCTGGAAGAACCCCAAACACAGCTGTTAATGGGTTAGGAGGGATTGTGAGTCCAAGGCTGTCTGAGAGGTAATTAAAAATTTTTGTCCAGAATAATGTTAATTTGGTGCAGGCCCATATATATTTATATATATTGTCGGAGATGGCTGGGGTGTCGACCCGGCCCAGACGCCCAGGAGGACCGGATGTGGGCTTGTGCCTTCCCCAGACCATGTGGGGGCGACCACCCTGGTTGCTTTGGGGACCACGGGTACAGGGCGCCCCGGTGCCTTTGGAGCCCTGGACCTCAGCACTTCCGCCATATCCAAAAGTGATGGAGGGGGGGGAAGAGGACCGGGGACACCCAGAGTGTTTCCGGGTGCGCAGTTGGCACTTCCGCCACACAGGGGAGTGCCAGCGGAAGAGTGTCGGGAAGCACCTGGAGCACATCCGGGCGTGTATATAAGGGGCTGCCTCCCTCCATTCGATGGCTGGAGTCGGGTGGAAGAGGACAGAGCTTGGAGGAGAGGAGTGGGGGCGGACCAGAGACAGAGAAAGGCATTGTGAGAAGGACTGGACTGAGGGTGATTGGTGCTGGTGGTTGTGTGTGTTTCCCATTTGTAAATAGAGTAAATAAACGTGTGGTGGTGCAAAACATCATGTCTATCTGTCTGTGTCCGGGCTGTTCCCCACAAATAATATATATATATATATATATATATATATATATATATATATATATATATTATAGATAGATAGATAGAGGGAGAGAGAGAGAGTGATAAAATAAAGCAAAAACATGAAAGATCAAGAGTTGGGGAATTCCCAGTATAATGTTGGTAGAATCTTGTTTAAGATTTTGACTTAAGTCACAGTCAAAGATGCATAAAACAGACATTTGACCATCACAATACTGCTTTGTGGTGCTTTTATGGGTACATGGCAGGAAATACAATGAAGGTCAGGAATGGCCATAGTGCTGTAACTGACGCTCCCTCACAATGTAGGCAATGTGCCACATTTGGGATTCTGTGAGCAACTGCTCATTCGATACAAAGTCAAACCAGCGGTACCCAAGGATTCTCCAAAGAGACACTGGTACTTTGAATTGATCTAATGCAGAAAGATTTTTAGGTTGAAATCATCAGTTATAAAAAAAAAAAAACCAACTCTAAATCATTAAACCTCTAACCAGAGGAGAGTGGCTCAACTTTTGGGGAGTTTTCACACCTAGTTCATTTCCTTTCAACCTCTCTCTCTCTCATTTGGACCAGTTTTTTCAAACTCTGCTGCAATTTCCTGAAAGTCCAGCTCGTTTAGGTAGATGTGAACATGCCAGTCTCATGCTGATACAAATCAAAACAAGCCTAATGAAACTCTTTGTAAGGGGTGGTCCTGGTGTTTTTCCAAAAGAACCCTGGAGTGGTTCACATGAGGTCTTAATGTGATTCAAAGCATGACCCATTTTTAACTACATGAAACACTGTGCATTATGCGTGACATTTTGGACACTCTGGTATTCATGCTGAACATCTACTATCAATAATTGGGGAATCTCATTAATAGCACAATGGGTCGAATATTAACATGGAACATTTAAAAATAAAAATAAAAAAAGGTTAAAAAGAAACACGGGTACAAATATAACACAATTTGTATAAAATGACTTGCACAATTACTCACTCAATTACAGCAGCAACTGATTCAGTCTATAGCCTTGTGCATGTGTGTTTAGGCAGCAACTGACCACTTTTTTTAATTTATTTTATATATAACAAGCAAAATACCCGCGCTTCGCAGCGGTGAAGTACTGCCTTAAAATTTTTATTAAGAAGAAAATTAAACCTTTTTAAACTGAGGGAAAATATACCAATAATTATTTGTTAAAGATCTTTGTATGCCACGTTGTCAGTTCGGCCCTCCAGTTGCAATATGATCAAGCTGTAGCTGTGCGCTGAGCTTACTATTGAGCATGCAATGTACAGTTGGCCATGTGAACAGTAATCTTGTTTCAAATCTCACAGCTTGGATTGCTGCTGTCATAATCGGTTTGAGTTTCATGGTTTGTTTCAGTTACGACAGTATTTGTAGGACTTGTGTTGAAGAGACATTCGGCATCTGTCAAGCGTTGTAAGTATACAACCAGTTTCATTGATAACTTCACATCCAGCTTTTGAGAGTTTAAACATTTCTAAACATCAAAGTGTCCACTACTGAAATCGTCACCTGTGAAGCTAAGATGTTTAAGAGGCATTGGCGGTTGTCCAAAGGTGTAAAATATTTGGCCATTTCGGTACACTTAAGCATTTCACTCTTCTAGTGCTCCTGTGTAGTATAATTATCTCCTGTACCGTCATCAGTCCACACCTTGAACCTGTCCCAGTCATTCAATACATAAGACACAATGTTCCTCCGGATATCAATAGTGAGCCTGATATGGCCGTGCAATATGTAACAAAGAGAATGGAAAGGCAGGTGCCATCTCCGGGCATGGAAACCACTTGGTAAGTGACAGTTCTTTGATCGATGGTGATTACCTCGATAGACATGTTAATGGGGGTACGGTTTGAATGGGTACCTGAACAATGTAAAGTAAGTCTAAAATACCTATACAATAACTATAATCGTAATAAATGAACAATAAAACAGCGGAGAAGCCGTGGATTAAATAAAAAGGCTGTAGTTATCAGCAGGGAGACGTGAATACCGTGGCGAAGCAAGGAAGGGAATGTAGAGACTGGAGCGACAGACGGCCTTATATAGGCAGGCAGCCAACAACGTGGGAGGCGTTGGGATGGGGGACCCAACGCCGCCTCACACAGTGACCGAGCTGCAGGCTATGGACGTATATATGTACGTAAGTAGGATTCAGTTAGCGTTGGGAACCCGCGTACCAAATTTCTTGAAGATGGGCCCATAAGTAACAAAGACCGTTGAAAAGTTCAATATGGCAGCCGACAGTGGCATCATATCACTGAAATAAGTACCAAATTTCAGCCTTCTACCTATGAATAAGAAAGTTCAACATGGTGGACGTTGTTGAGCATTACGCGTAGAATTTTGAAATGAAACCTGCTTAACTTTTGTAAGTAAGCTGTAACTTTTGTAAGTAAGCTGTAAGGAATGAGCCTGCCAAATTTCAGCCTTCTACCTATACGGGAAGTTGGAGAATTAGTGACGTTGGAAACTTCAATATGGCGGCCGACAATGGCATCATACCACTGAAATAAGTACGTACATCGGTTTTGGTTAGCGCAGGGAAGCCACCTACCAAATTTCGTGAAGATGGGGCCATAAATAAGAAAGTTCAACATGGCGGACATTGTGAAAATTAGTGACATTGGAAAGTTCAATATGGCGGCCGAAAGTGGCGTCATACCATCGAAATAAGTACATACATCGGTTTCGGTTAGCGCAGGGAATCCGCCTACCAAATTTCGTGAAGATGGGGCCATAAATAAGAAAATTCAACATGGCGGACGTTGTCGACCGTTATCGACCGTTATGACCGTTACGTGTAGAATTTCGAAATGAAACCTGTTTAACTTTTGTAAGTAAGCTGTAAGGAATGAGCCTGCCAAATTTCAGCCTTCTACCTACACGGGAAGTTGGAGAATTAGTGACGTTGGAAAGTTCAATATGGCGGCTGACAGTGGTGTCATACCACCGAAATAAGTATGTACATTGGTTTCGGTTACCGCAGGGAAGCTGCCTACCAAATTTCGTGAAGTTGGGGCCATGAATAAGAAAGTTCAACATGGCGGACATTGTTGACCGTTATGACTGTTACGCGTAGAATTTCAAAATGAAACCTGCTTAACTTTTGTAAGTAAGGTGTAAGGAATGAGCCTGCCAAATTTCAGCCTTCTACCTACACGGGAAGTTGGAGAATTAGTGATGTTTGGAAAATTCAATATGGCGGCCGACAGTGGCGTCATACCACCGAAATAAGTACGTACATCGATTTTGGTTAGCGCAGGGAAGCCACCTACCAAATTTCGTGAAGATGGGGTCAGCCTTCTACCTACACGGGAAGTTGGAAAATTAGTGACGTTGGAAAGTTCAAAATGGCGGCCGACAATGGCGTCATACCATCGAAATAAGTACATACATCGGTTTTGGTTAGCGCAGGGAAGCCGCCTACCAAATTTCGTGAAGATGGTGCCATAAATAAGAAAGTTCAACATGGCGGACGTTGTCGACCGTTATCGACCGTTATGACCGTTACGTGTAGAATTTCGAAATGAAACCTGCTTAACTTTTGTAAGTGAGCTGTAAGGAATAAGCCTGCCAAATTTCAGCCATCTACCTACACGGGAAGTTGGAGAATTAGTGATGAGTGAGTGAGTGAGTGAGGGCTTTGCCTTTTATTAGTATAGATAAAAAAAAAAATATATATATATATATATATATATATATATATATATGTCTTGTGCTTCTCCCACACCTTTTTAACCTTTAAACCATTATCAAAACATGCATAAAGTTGCTTTATGTGTTTCGTACAATGCAACACAAAAGGAAACGAGTGCTCATGCTTGATCTGCATTTGTTCAGTACAACTTTGTTAGGACCGTCCATGCCTAAGTCATTCAACAGTGATTGAACATGGAACTTGTGATTCAGCCCCAACTCTGTGTTTGGAACGTGTGCAGCTTTGTGCTCACACTTCCAAAATTACTTTTCATATTATTGGGCTCCCAGGTGCCATCTGATGGTAAAAAATGTGCAAAATCAATGAAAGAACATAAGGGTGTTTACATCTTTGAGGCTGCTGGCGCAACACAACAGACCATACTAAAAGTCACTGCACCATCACAAGGTGAACATAAATACACCATGACCAATTTAACATCACCAATTCACTTAAGCTGCTTATCTTTAGAAAGGAGGAGGAAACCTCTGCAGGCATGGAAAGTACACGTACACTTGGGACATGAACTGACATAGTAAACTTTGTTAGGGTTGGAGAAGTGAAAATAATAATGACGATGACAAAAGAATGAATGAAAATAATCAATGGTGAGGATAACTGGTAACTGCTGAAATCAGTTTTATTTGATCTAGAAGACCTAAATACAGGTTAGTAACTATGCTTTCAGTGTGATAGTGTCTAAAATTTGGAATGCTCTTCCTCTCAGCCTTCGTGAGGAAAAATCTATTATTCATTTCAAACTTCTGTTAAAAACATATCTTTTCAATGAGTATTATTCATTTTCTTGTATGTGATTTCTGCCTTGTTAATGTGTTTATTGAATTGTAAAGTGTCCTTGAGTGTATGAAAGGCACTACAGATACATAAATAAAACTTATCATTATTATTATTAATTATACTTACGACCAAATTGTGTAAGTTACAACCACTGCAGATCCAAGAAAAGATGGAAAACACAGCAATGTAATGAAGATGGTCATCATCTGGCTTGCTCTCCAAGGCTTGCTGGGTGATTGGCAGTTCATCATCAGGCTAGTCTGAAAAAATTAAGTAACTTCTGTGTTAAACAAATATTTTTGTATTACACAGATACTCATAAATGTATCAGTGACATTCTTAAATTAGAAGTGATGAAATGTGCTTTAAAACCATTTAGTCTTGAAATTTTGACTGACAAATGTCAAATGAATGTACATTGATTATAATGATTCCACACTTAGCATTCAGTTAGAAATTTTCTTACTAGAAGAATTCCTATTAAATGAGGAAGAATTTGCTTTTTTGTAGGTAAAGTTTTAATGTGTTTGGGAACATTCAAAAAGTACAAAGCACAATACAGAGAAAATGTTAAATATAACATGAATAAACAGCTAGTCAATGATCAGTTAATCTACAAGCACAAAATGATGGCAAAAGGAAACTAAAAAAAAAATTATTTCATGCTGAAGACAACGACAAGCAGGAGACAACGAAGGCAGAAACCCGTGTGTGTAGTATAAACCGACCCGGTGCACTATACTGAGAAACAATCTGCTCATAAAAAAAATATTATTTGACTTGTTTATGGAGTTTAATCTTCCATAAAATGGACATTATCTAACCAGGGGACTAATATGCATAAATATATAGTAAAATTACCTTTTTAATGTAGAATAAGAGTACAAGTTTAATTATCTGCACTGCAGGAATCAATGGTGAGAACAGAACTCCCAACCTGAAATAAGAAATGCACTAGTTATGTTAAATTGCAATTAACGTGACTCAAACAGGTGATTCCTTGGAAAGAAAGGTAACAAATTTTGCAAGGTGTAAGGACAATCAAGAAAAAAGCTACAAAAAGAGAAAAATCTAATCTTGCAGCCATATTAGGCAACCTACGCAGTTTCAGAACACAAGTAAATGGGATTTAAATTGGGATTTTGCCTAAGCTTAAAAGACACACTGACAAATGTGAACATTTTCAAAAATATGAAAATATGTCTATGTTTCATTTCATGCTTTTCCTGATTACTAAACTCCTCCATTCAACCTTAAATTATGCTTATTTTGTTGTTATTTCATAAAGACCTACTTAACATATTACTTGGCAGGAGTATTACCCGGTATTTATTTTTGTTTGAGTAATATATTTTTCACAACTACTGTATATAATGTTATGATGGAGTCATGCATTGTATATTGTGTTTAATTGTATTTACCTAGTTATGTGTAAGAATGTAACAGAAAAACAAAATCCTAACAACTATCTTGCCTGGCAATAAAGTTCAAATTAGGTTAATGTGCAATGCTAAACCAGTTCTGTCATGTGTCTGTCCTGAGTTGATTGAACAATTTAAACTAAGAATGATGAGTTGCTTGAGGAATTCAAACTAAAAATGATAATCAATGTTTTCCTTAATTACTTTTATCATAAATATCTTGGGGCAGGGAGATAAGGATGAGGTTTTTAGCAAGAAATACCTGAGATAGTCTATCATAACAGTACATATGCCATGCACTGACATTTGCAGAAAAAGCATACAGTATCCATTCAAAAGATGTTTAATGCAAGGTAAACTACAGGCACCAATAACTATCCAGCTAATAACACACAAATGGCTACAGAATTTTTCATTAACAATAGAAGTACCATGGCCAATGCCAACTGCTATTACATTTTAAAATTATTTTAAAAATATTTAATTACTAGCCATGTGCGGCCAACTATGTTGCGCGTGTTAAAGTTGTCTGTGAAGGGCTCCCTGTTTAAACACGGCTGCCAGTCGTGAACTGGGCCCTTCGTCGCACAGCATTATGATTTTTTATAAGGGAAGCAAAATTGCAAAAGAAAACCCTTGGATATTGATTCGATAGGAACAGCCTACTCGGAATCACTGTCCGAATCGTAATTATGTGGTGGTGTAGGAGCATTTCTGCTTCTGTCCATTCACAGTCCTTCTCGCTTTCACAACGCTGTTGTTTCCTCTCACGATCTCTTCTCAACCTTTCTCTAATCTCGCAGGTTGCTTTGTGGCAATCCAAAGAGTAAGGCAATATACACGGAGCAATGGTTATAAAAGGGGGACACATAGGTATCCAGGCTCTTTAAAGCATAAATAGGGATCACTTCACTGACATGTGAGTAAGCCACGGTACAAATGTGAGACGCGCAGCACTCACCGGCTACAATGTAACAATAATAATTTCCGGAACGTGCTGTTACGTTGTCATTCATTCTACCCACCGTCTTTCTTTCATTCATATGTTAAGTAGGCACATACCTTTTATCTTCAGCAATCTCATTCTCTAACCAGGCCTCAGGAGCTAACCAGCGTAACACTGTCCACCACCCCTTTCGTTATTCCGGCACATTGTTGACATCCGTGAGTAACAACAACGTACTGAACTGGAAGGTGGTCTATGCATGTGTGGAATTTGAGGACAAACAAAGATCAAGATCTAAATGAAGATCTCTTTAGTTAATTTAAAGCACAACAATTTGTTTTGTTTGAATGTCTGTGTTTTGAGGTGTGACTGGCGTACTACAGTCTTCAGTAGTATAAGCCTGGAGGAGATTCTTAATGCAATGCCTATGTTTTAGCTGTCTCTCTACTGCCATCTAGTGCTTCTTCTTCTAATTCATTCGCGGACAAAGATCAAGATCCAAATGAAGATTATATATAGAGATTTAAATTAGTGTCATGCTACTGTCCTTTCTTAACTGTTCCTAAATTGTTGTACTACAAATAGCCATGTTGTTATAACTCCTATTCAGAAAAAGCGATTGATGATATTTTCTTTTTTTTTTTTTTTGTGTGAACACAAAAGACCCCATGTATTGCCACAAACAGTGACATTTGAATATTGTTACCCTGGTGTAAATCACTACTTAACTTCTCCAGCTTGTATTTAATCTTATTTTGCATATCCTTTTTTATCTCAAATTCTCTCCTCCTACTGTTATTGATGTTAACATGGACATGGGTGTCCCAACAATTTACACAAATATTAGAATAAGCAGTGGTTTGACCTCAGTGGAGACACATTTTATGAGTCTTTCCATGTGTTTTGTCTTGTTTATCTTTATTTAATGGTACCTGTTCATAGTGTTTATCATTATTTGACCTAGATTTATAAATCATTATTTAAAATCCAAGATGCACACTGCTACAGCTTTTCCAAATATAAACTTCTCAATTTTTGCAACTACTTGGGCTGGATGCTTGTTCAACTCATTGGATAAAAGTGAAGATAAGACCTGAAGAACCTAAGGCTATGGATAACATATACAAGGGATGTACTGCTGACTCTGAAGACTGTAACCTCAAGTTTCTGTCTTCAGGATCTTTCTTGGGACACCGCCAACACTACTGTCCTACAAAAGTTGGGTTACACTTTTGGATAAAGAAGAAACCTTTCAGACAACCACTTCCAATGATTGTACATGGGAATGTACAAAGAGGTACGATATTCAAAATAAAGCAGATAAGCATCATGTCTGTATGCAATACACCCTTGCTCCCTTACTACTGCTAACTCTCCCTGCTATGAGTGCTATAAACTGCTCTTGTATCTTTTATATACCCAAATTCCTTTTCACTAAGACAACTTGCTAACTGCATACTATCTGATGTTGTGATGCTGGTTATTTACTTATCAACTTACCAGTTTTAAATGAAGGTTTCCCTATTCTATAGCCCTCACAAGATGACTATTATGCTAATGCAGACGCCCTTTTTTACTTCTTTACTTTCAAGCCTTTCCTGCTAACCACACTAAACTTAAAATAAATGTTTTCTTTCATATTAATGAATGCTTCTGCTCTAACTCTATACTAGCTTTAGCACTCTCTGGAATGAGTTTGTTATACTGCTTTATCTGCAGCTTAATTTCTTCCCATTAAGGAATCATGGCTACTTTTAACTATTACCCACTATGACATTGGATATTTACTCACTGTTTTGCCAGCTTTTGTTGCTGCTGTCACAGCTCCCCACCCTCTCTGTGCAGTACCCCATGCACTGTGTGCAATATAAGTTTCAACACAAGTACCTTTTGCAATACTCAGGAGTGTGTTATAGACCTAGAGTACAATGGTATGGCTCTATGAAAATGACAGATCTCAGAGCCTAGTTAATGATCAGTTAGTGAATCAACTTAGTGGACTACAACTACAAGATGAAAGTAGCATGGAATCCAGCACTGCTCAAGCTCCACGCAAAGATGAAAGTAAAAAATCACCCTTTGCCATCATAGATAACAACTGAAGCTACGGAATCTTCGACAGCCACACTTACATGTTCAAAACTTGATGAAATTTTTCAAAGACTTCAAGAGCTCAAGCTTAAAGCAGGCAAGCAAGAGCCACCACCAACATCTAATGCACGCACTGTCACTCATAGTGTCAATCAAGTGTTGTGGAATATACTGAAGCTCATGCAGAGGCAAACCGAATGTCAGAAGGCAGTTGCTGAAACTCTAAAGGCACTTCCTGAGGGTCAGAAGGCGGTCAGCGAAGTCACTAGGATGTTAGCCCAGGAAAGAGATAGACAAGAGAAATATCATGCACCCCGTGGTGAAGTACCACACAGACAGGTCCCTTTATTTTCAGGTGACCCATTGGTTTATGCAGACTTCATCAGGGTCTTTGATCACACTGTAGGCGATGTGTTAGAGGACCCTCAAAATAAGACTGATTACTTAATCAAGTATACTGGAGGTCCTCCTTAAGAAATGGCCAAAGGTTGCACACAAATGCCACAAAGTAAAGGCTATGCAGAAACCAGAAAGCTTCTTGATAGTTACTATGTCGACCAAATATACATAGCCGATGCACACCTGAATAAAGCATTGAAGTGGTCTCAAATAAAGCAGAATGATGGGGCAGCCCTGAGAGACTATGCAACCTTTCTTAATGGTTGTATAAACGCCATGTTAAATGCAGGGAACCATGAAGAATTCAACAACAATTCAAATATACATACAATACTATCAAACCTCCCTTATTCTTACTCTTATTCTATATTAATTAATGTTGACTTATTTTTCTTACTGTTTCTTTTATTTTTCTGTTCTTCATTATGTAAAGCACTTTGAGCTACATTTTTTGTATGAAAATAAATAAATGTTACTGTTGTTGTTATCCTAATAGATTCAGTGCCCAGGTCCTCTCCAAAAACATCTATAAGGTAATTTGTCTCTCTTGACTATGTAATTTTAACCTAAATCCTTTCCATAATGCTTTGCTAGGATATGATAACTCTGTAGCGAACTCTTCCACAAATGTGCACTGCATTAATACTATAACAACAGATCTCAGTCTAAGTAAAAGATCCATACAGTGTGGCATAAATGTGAATAATTTAATTACCATTTCACCTCTAGATGTGTACTGTATTAAAACTATAACAGATTATAGATTAAATAAAACATCTGCACAAAGTGGAATTAATATGAATAACTTAACCACCATTTCCAACAGCTGTAATGCTCCGCGTCAGTTCAGCTCTGCTCCTCTGAGACCTTAAATATGGCCTTATTAAATGTTAGAACATAAACCAACAAGATATTTTTCATCAAAATTTCATATTTTTTCATTAGTGATAGGAAAATTAATTTTCTTACGTGAAACGTGGCTTAGTTCTGATGGTGCGGCTGTTTTTAATGAAATCTGAATCTCTGAATTACATCTTTTTACTCGTGGTTTGCTAAGGCAAGAAAGGCGGCAGTTTAGATAATATTCCTTCGAGTGTAAAGATGTCGGTTTTGGTACATTCGTGTCCTTTCATTATCTTGCTGTTGTTATTCAAGGAGTTTCCCAGTCTCTAGTATTGTCTGTGTATAGACCTCCTAAACAAAATGTGTCTTTTTTTGAGAAATTCTCAGAATTAGTTAGTTACTAGCAAAATACCCGCGCTTCGCAGCGGAGAAGTAGTGTGTTAAATAAGTTATGAAAAAGAAAAGGAAACATTTTAAAAATAATGTAACATGATTGTCAATGTAATTGTTTTGTCACTGTTATGAGTGTTGCTGTCATCAAGGATTTGATTATCGTGATTTCTTTCAATCAGGTTCGTATTTGGAGGGTGTGTTGTGTTCAAGTTACATTCCGTGTTTGTCAACCGTTGTAAAGATATCAGGTTTCATATATATATATATATATATATATATATATATATATATATACACACACACATACATATACACACACACATATGTACACACACATAGAAACATATATACACATCTACATATATATATATATATATATATA
>JANRMT010062848.1:20845838-20875981 GCA_026402145.1 Polypterus bichir lapradei | reverse complement strand
GTGATTACGTGGGAGGCGTGATGATGTCACACGAAACTCCGCCCCCACGGGTTTCACGCTCATCTCCATTACAGTAAATGGAGAAAAACAGCTTCCAGTTATGACCATTACGCGTAGAATTTCGAAATGAAACCTGCCCAACTTTTGTAAGGAAGCTGTAAGGAATAAGCCTGCCAAATTTCAGCCTTCTACCTACACGGGAAGTTGGAGAATTAGTGATGAGTCAGTCAGTCAGTCAGTCAGTGAGTCAGTGAGTGAGTGAGTGAGGGCTTTGCCGTTTATTAGTATAGATTATAATTGATACTATGACAGGTTCCTAATTGTTAGTGATTTTAATTTTCATATCGATAATCAGTGAGACCTGAAAGCAAAAAAATTCATGATCCTCCTGAACTCTTTTAAGCTGAGCCAGCACATTAGTCAGCCAGCACACAATTCGGGGGAGGGGTTCGGGGCAAGATGAATTCAGTGATTACTAAAGGATTAAAAGCTGATGTGAGGCAGATCATGGATATTGGTTTATCAGATCATTTTGTCTTAACATTTCAAGTAGAAATACTGATAACTGCAATTAATGAGAAGTGTATTGTTAAAAACACACTTCTTTGATTCATATGCAGCTTCAAATTTAAGCAACCAGTCCATTTGTAGTGCTTATTACAATAGTGATAATAAGGTAAATAAAGTGAGAGCTGCCATTGACGCAGTCGCTCCTGAAAAGACAGTTAAATAATCCTCCAGCACTGTTATACCAAGGAAGACACAAAGAGCGTCTTATTTAAAGAAAACATGCAGGAGAGCTGAGCATAAAGTAAATTGTGAAAAACTAAATTGATAGTTCACTATGAAATATTGAAGACTAAAATAACAGAGTACAACAACATAGTCAGTCTTGAGATGCAGTGCTACTTCTCTAAAATTATATATAATAATGCTGGTAATCTCTGAGTTTTATTCTCTACTATTGATCGTTTGCTAAACCCAGGTCACTCAAAGGAATGCCTCCAAAAAACTTCCAGTGAAACATGTGAGGCTTTTGCTATATGTTTTAATCACAATATTAATGATATTAGAAATAATATAGTACATCCCCCACAATACTGATCCTATTAAACCCCGGTATTCCATTTAAAGCAAATTAAATTCTTTTACCAACATAGATTTACCTGATCTATATAGAATATTTTCTCAACTAAAACCCTCCACCTACATTCTTGACATAATACCAACAAGCTTTTTCAAAGAAGTATCCGATGTGCTAAACTGATAGTGTGCTTGACATAGTAAATTCATCATTAGAGATGGGGGTCTTCCCAAACTGTCTTAAAACTGCTGTTGTTAAAGCCCAGCTCAAGACAAATAACCTCAACTCCTCTGTTTTTGAGAATTTTAGACCTATTTCTAACCTGCCTTTCTTAAGCAAAATTCTAGAAAAGGCAGTCATTATGCAGCTAAATGATCACTTGAATAAACATGGTATTCTTGAAAAGTTTCAGTCAGGTTTTAGAACAAATCACAGTACAGAAACTGCACTGGTTAAAGTAGCCTATAGCTGCACTTTATGTAACTGATCTTTTCCTAAATAAGGAGTGGCACTGCAAATGTACTTTGTCAGCATGCCTATGTCAATCAAACACAGGAAGCTCTGCAGTCTAGTTTGACTTTACGCTGTAGGAAGATAAGCAAATAAATATAGGCAAACAATATTAGATTTGGTGTTTAGCACTAAAACATAATATGACAGTATTTGGACTTTAGTCTTCACAGATTATACACTTCATGTCAAAATTTAGTCATTAGTATTATAACATGAAAAAGTTTCTGTTTTAGCTATGTGTTCAGTATTTCTTGCCTTACATTTCCCGTCATCCTACATTTACCCAGATCGTTGTAGACACAGAACACATATGAAATGCATGTGTTCCAAATAATATATTATTACCCTATACAACTCCAGGCACCTCACACCCAGATAAACAGACTTGAGCTAGAAGAACATTTTTGTCCAACTTGAGCTGTGGCAGTTGTGGGGATGGGATAGCAGGCTGCTTGCTGCTTATGCTAATCGACAACTTTGCAATACAAAAGATGCTGAGAGAGTTGAAGGAATTTAAGGTGGCTCAGAACTACAAATTTTTTCATAGGTTTCAGAAATTCTAGTGTTAACTAGCTTAATATGCCTCAAGTACAACTGTATGATCAAACTTAGAAAAATGAAATAAGATTTATAAGCCTTAAACAATAACTTTTTTTACCATATCGATTTTTTCTCTATTTCTGGGTGAACTATCTGTGGTATTATTCAATTACACTTTACACTGGTGCTGGAATCATCCAATGAAGGAAACTAAAAGCTGAAGAACTGTGGTGATTTTGGGTAAACGCAGCTACATCAATATTCTGTTTGCCTAATTATTATCAGATTCCTAAAGGTGGTGTTCCAAAGCGTGTACGTTCTCCCTCCAATTCTACCTTAACTATATATCTTTGGCAAGTGAAGCGATTCTTACAGTTGACAGGAAAGCTCAAGCTACACATACTGTGGAATGCAAAATATAGTAATTTTTGTCTTGGGGCTGAAGGCATAGCTTAGTCCTGAGGTATACAGTGACGATGCAGGGAACTCTCTGGCACACATGGAAGAGTTTGTCAGGTGTCCAAGTCCTCGTTGCAGTTTGCAGTATTATTGTGTACTATTGTTGTAGGATATGGCAAATTTTCTTGCTTTTCTTTAGCATGACACATGAGACTTCAGCTGCACACCTCAGATGCAGGTCCCCTTTGCTGTCACTTAACGCTTAACTTCAGTCAAGTGTGAGTTTTCCATTCAAAGATAATTAAGTCTTTCTTGAGACTACCTTGACAGAGAACAATAAAGTTATTATTTACACAAAACCTTTTATATTATAATACATCTAATAAGTCATGTCACTTAGTCATGCAGGAAATCAATTTTGTATGATGAATATACCCTACCAAGCAAGAGTCTGGCCATAGATGAGTTCAAGGACATTCCTAGCAATGTCAAACACTGGCTTTCTTTGACGCCCCAGAACCCTCTGAGAAAATATCCTGTTATGAGACAAGAAAAGTCCATTAAATTAAAAAGATGAATATGATAAACACTGACATCCAAAATATAAACATATATTTCAACTGAAAATTTTGTCATCACAGTTCACTAGATCAATTTTAAGTAAAACCACCTTTAGTGTTATTCCAATTTGCTCACAGCTGGGATACATTCATATGAAATCCTATTTTATTTCATTTGGTTATTATTTTAATTAGCTTACAAAAACATATACATTTACCTCCACACAAATTCACCAAAGATGGTGTCCAGGATGGTAAATATAAAATCCATTAGCAAGAATCGATAAAGTTCTTGCCCTACAAAGGTCTCCCAGCACTGTAAACAAGACAGAACATATGTTTTAAGTTTCTTCATGAAAAAGTAAAGAAGAAAATAAAACTAGTTTCTCACCTCAGTCCATATTAAACAGCAAGATAAAATAAAAAATTTGACTCACCAGTGGCTTTAGGATGTTGTGTCCACTGACTGCAGTCCCCAGCCAGTGATAACAGAGAATTCCTAAAATGAATAGCTTAAGCAGCAAATTCCTAAAGGTAATGTGAGAAAATAAAACATGAGAATACACCATTCAGTTCCATTTAATATACTGCATACACTGTAGGTTTTCAGTTCCAATACATCTAGGATAGTGGACAGTCATTCCTAGTCCCGGAGAGCTCCAATGGCTGCATGATTCTACTTGAATACATTTCTAAATTAGAAACCAATTCTTTTGGCTTATAAAACACCCAACTTTATTTTTATATTATATTCACAGTTGTGTAAGTGTTATTTACCTGTATCAATACATTCAATGTATTGTGTATTGTATTATTGTGAGGGGAAAAAATATCAACAAAACACACAGAGGAGGATCATAATCCCTCAGTTTCTAAATTTTATACCTTTGGTTTCTTCTTCAACATATTAATTAAAAGCAAATATTAAACACACACACAGAAATTAAAAATAATGTCCAGTTATTAGCTGATATTTATGGTTCACAGTTAACTATCTTGTAGCGAATAAAAACACCTAGGTTTTTGAAAACTAGTGAATTAAAATGAAGCAGAAGTGCAGAAAAGAAAAAATGAAAAAGGACAAGGAGGGGATAAAAAAGTAACATTTTAGAGGCTGGAATTTTTGAAAGCCTGACCCATGAAATATACCAGTCAGTGTGTGAATATCTTTACTAGAACAGGGTTGGAACGTAATAGGACAACTTCAACTGTGTGGGGCCAGGTTGTGGAAAACAGGGGACATACACCAAGATATGTCTTCACCCTACACCCTATACAAGTGAATAAAGGACACAGCTTAATACCGGAGAAGGGGAAGGTGGGAAGAGAACCTGAGGATACCCTATTGGACTCCAACAGTAACCATGAGGGAGTGTCAGCAATAAGGGGAGTATCCACTGCATTACTGGACACAGTACAAAAACCCAATGGTAAAATTTAAGATCCAGCAGCGAAACACCACCCCCACATTTGTCTCTAATCAGTGTAGAAGGTTTAATGGCATGTCTTTTTTTTGTTCCTCATAAGAGTAGATAGATGTGACTTTAAATGAATTCACTACTTCAGAGGGGAGGGAGTGGAAGCATTGCACTAACAAAATTGAGGTAGTAGACTATACTTATTTTTAATAATAGCCAATCCAGATATGAAAGATAAAGGCAAAGATGACAATGAAGTCAAAGACTCTCACCTTATTGAGAGTTTGGCAATAATTCTCAGTAATGGTAACTTGGCAGAGAAGAGAAAACGTTAATGCCTAGATATTTAACACTAGAATTCCTGAAGCCTACAAAAAAAAGTCGTAATTCTGGGCCACCTTAAATTTCCTCACACCTCATCAGCAGTGTCTTTGTTTTACAAATGTGTCAATCAGCACAAGGTGTGAGGTGCCTGGAGTTGTATAGGTAAAATAATATATTGTTATTTGGAAAACATTCATTTCATGTGTGTTCTGTGTCAGTAACGATCTGGGTAAATGGGTTCAATTTACATGCTGCTGTTAATATGTAAAAACCAAAACTCAAATATCAATTGCATGGCTGGTGTAGAGGGAAGAACGGCTGTGGGTCCGATCCTGGATCTTCCCCACATTTACCATTATGAGTAGTGAGGTATTGTTATTATTACTATTATATAATAAAAAACATACATCTGCTTTGACTCTGTAACAGCCGGTGAAAGGTTTTGCTATTTGTAAATGATATTGCTGAAAGCATATAAGAAGACACAGAAATGCTGTCTTCTTGGTATCTTGTTACTTGAATTTTTAATTTCAGTATTATTCTTGAATAAAGGCACAGTTGTTTCGTATTATACCTTTGAGAAAGTGTTTATTTTGTATTCCAGTAACCACTTGAATGATATCAATTCTTTCACGCACACACATTTCCATGCATGAAAACACAATTATCTGAAAACACTATCTCATTTGAACATGATTTGTCATTTGAACACTGGGCAAGATATTAAAAAAAATCTCCACATTATGGTGCATGTACTGGGAACGCAGACAGACTTCTTTTTGGGCATATACACCATCAGCATGGCACTGCCAGATCTAAACACTAGCGTGGAGAATTGCAAACAAACTGAAATGACTTTAGCTGCAGGTGGAAGTTCCCATCCCACTTTATGGTGCCAAGCAGAGTTGTCTTGCAGTGCAGCAGTCTATTAGCGAGCAAAAGCGACGTGAAGAAGTTGTTAGTTCTTATTGTTCTGTCTTTGTCCAAAACCAGTTTTATGACCACAGTCTCAGATAATCCTTCTCCCTTGGGACGACTGAGATCTTCTCCTAAATAAGGAGTAGCATTGCACATACACATGCAAATCTGTCACACATTCTGCATGGGTGTCTTTGATGTCAAAGCACAAATGCCGCATGATAGTCTGATAGAGGTCACGGGGCATTGTATCTTTGATTGCTGGTACAACAAATAATTCTGAGCAGGTATCAACCACAGCACCAACTGTGGTCATCACTGCTCTTGTGAAAAGAATGGATATAAACTCAGAGAGGGAGAGACAAGTTTGTTGCACCACGTGAACGTCACAGACAGAATAAAACTGAATCTAAACTAATAAAAGGCAAAGCCCGCCCTCCCTCCCTCACTCACTCACTCACTCACTCACTCACTCACTCACTCACTCACTAATTCTCCAACTTCCCGTGTAGGTAGAAGGCTGAAATTTGGCAGGCTTATTCCTTACAGCTTCCTTACAAAAGTTGGGCAGGTTTCATTTCGAAATTCTACGCGTAATGGTCATAACTGGAAGCTGTTTTTCTCCATTTACTGTAATGGAGTTGAGCTGGAGGGGCGGAGTTCGTATGACATCATCACGCCTCTCACGTAATCACGCATTACGTAGAAAGCCAGGAAGAGCTACAAAACGCGCTTTAGAAAACATGCATTATATAATTAAGAAGGCAGCGAAACAATTAGAAGTGAGCGAGTGACATATATATAAAACCATATTCAGCAGCTCACGTGAACTGACGCAGTGCGCAGATGAACAAAAACCTAATTACACTGCTACGCTCGAATAGATAAACCACACGCAGTGGCACGATGGTAAAGCATTCGCCTGTAGCGCCCACGTCCGAGGTTCGATTCCCGAGAGGGGATGCACTAAGTATGTACGCGCGCTTCTCGATTTATTTTAACCTCGCATCCCCTTAGTTTGAGACGTATGAAAACGCATGCGGTTAACGCAGAAAGACAGATCACCTATTCACCTATTGAAGCTTCATGAATAATGGATACTTTATTCGCGATCAATGATTGTTTTGGTAAAGCCATACTCAGTGTATTCATTAGATGAACGGTAAAAAAGTAAGAGCGAGGGGACGGTAACTTACTGAAGCACACAAGCAAAACCACAATAGCACGCGGGCTCGATGTACTGACTTGCGCGATCACATTCCAAAAAATATTTCTTTTCAAGTTCTATTTAGTCCATATGAGTCAAACTCAAAGCCCACGGGCCACATCCGGCCCGGCTTGTAATTATATCCGGCCCGCGAGATCATTTTATATACTGTATTATTGTTATTAATGGCCCGGGTATATGAAGCGCTGGTAACACAATAAACTACAGATCCCATAATGCAGCGCTTCAGCTGCCTTGCCGAACACTTACCGCGTTGCTGCAAGTTATTGCGAAGCTAGCCCACACGATGCCGAAGAGAAAAGTTGATTCTGAAAATAGAGCCTTTAAAAACCGATGGGAGGCTGAGTATATGTTTACTGACATTGCCGGTAAACCCGTGTGTCTCATTTGTGGAGCTAATGTGGCTGTAATTACAGAATTTAATCTTTACAACGACTGACAAACACAGAATGTAACTTGAACACAACACATCGTACAAATACGACCCTGATTGAAACAAATAATGATAATCGAATCCTTGATCACAGCAACACTCACAAAGCAATTACTGTATATTGACAATCATGTTACGTTATTTTTAAAATGTTCCCTTTTCTTTTCCATAGCTTCTTTAACACACTACGTTTCCGCTGCGAATATATATATATATCCCGATCTACATACTCTCAAATAAATAAGCCACACACCGTGGCGTAATTGTAGAGGCTTCGCCTCTATCGCCTACATCCGAGGTTTGATTCCCGAGAGGGGATGTACTGAGTATGTACGCGTGCTTCTCGGTTCATTTTAACCTCGCATTTCCTTGGTTTGAGACGTATTAAAAAATATGCAGTTAACGCAGAATCATGTTACGTTATTTTTAAAATCTTTCCTATTCTTAGCACAAGCACAGCTGAGAAGCTTCGATGCATGTACTCCATAACAAAAAATAACGCATTTAATCACATTTTCAATTCCAAGCAAAGGTGAACTTTTGTCAGTGCATGATTTCCTGGTACATCGATTACACTGGTGCACACATCACAGCTACAAAAATGTTACACTCGGAATGAAGCGCGTTCCTGATCGGAGGAAAATTTAATTTCAAAAAACTACCCGAGCAAAGCCTTGATAAAAGCATGGTTTTGTGCACAACCAAGCAAAATTAGATGCATTACAGAAAGCGGACTTTGTGGCTCTTACTGGGGATCATTGGAGTTCCATGACCGTTAGTAATTCTAATTACATCTAATTACAAAATGTTCAATGATCACACTGTTTTAGCCTAATGTACAAAATAATTTTGGCTAAGGTTACTCAGAGTTTAAAGATTAAGTTGGTCAAATTACCTTTTATGTTTCTGACTTATTTTCTTAACAAGAAAAACTGCACTTTCTGTTGAAATTTTGGTTATTATTTAAAGACAATACCATTCTGAAAATGTACTTAAAGTACTTAAACTACCACTTTATTTTTAAGTCTGCTCAATTTTAACCAGGGATGATATTTTTGTTTCTGTTTTGAATTCAAATGCAGTTTAAAAGCATTTTTTTTTCAGAAATTAAAAGAGCTTGAGTTTACAATATTCATGTCCATGTCTATTATTTGATTCTGTCGTCCACTAAAACCCTTTTAAATTAAAAAAACACATTTGCGATTTGGGGCAAATTTATGTGTGCGATCAGGGCCGATCCTGGCGACGGGCAAAAACGTGCCCCGCATGTGGGCGGCCAAACTCAAAGGCGGCCGTTGAGGAGACGTGCAGCAGCCGGTACACCACAGAAACTATTGTATTGCTCTTGAACCTTTCGTGAAAGTGTTTCTTTGATCTTTGGACTTCAGGCTTCACACATTTTATAGTTTTTGCCTACATTTTGTAAAATTTATTACTAAAATATAAAAAGTTTCTGTTTTAACAATGTGTTTACACAGATTACTGTAGAAACGGAACACACATGAAATGCGTGTGTTCCAAATAACAATCTATTATTTCCACTCTAAAACTCCACTTCACTCCCAGATAATCAATCAAGGCATGAGCTGGGAGAAGTTTGTGCACGTTCTAAGTCGGTGGAGGGATGGAATAGCCGGCTGCTTGCAGCTTGTCTTTATTAGCACATTTAGATGACAAAAGACACTGGCGGAGTGGTGAGACGGTTTTAAGGTGGGCCGGATCTACAAGTTTTTTCGTAGACTCTGGTAATTCTAGTGTTAAGGAATGTGGCATTACTTACCTGAAGATGGCAATGTATGTAGCCATGCTGGGTAACTCATACTGCTCCATCCATGCCACAGCATTGTACAGGCAAGGCATGAGCAAGTTAAAGGCAGACACCACAACTGGTAGAGCGAGCAGGCTTGCCTCTTTTATTTGGGTGGTTTGCTGCACATTCTTGGACAGATTCTGCAAATTAGACAAAATGTAGAAAAATGTGATCAGATGCCTGTTGTTCAAAACAAGTTTTTTTTGTCTTTACTTGCTTGGAACATATTTTTTCCACCACCATAAATATTTGAACAGTCTTACAAATAAGGTGTTACATTTTACTCTTATTGCATTCATGCTAATAATTTATTCCACTGAAAAAATAAAGTAGCATATAAATGTGGCATTTAAGTTCTGAATTTTGACATAATGAGAGTGTGAAAAAAATAACATATATAGTATATCACTCCATATTAACATTGGCCACCCTTGCTTTCTCTTCTCTTTACTTCCATTTCCTCTTTTGCTCACATATTCATGGTCTGTCCTCATCACATTTTTATACCATTTCAGTCTACTTTCCTGTACTTTCTTAAACATCTCTCCCATTTTTGTTGTACAACCGGGTGTCTCATTTCTTATTCACACATCTATCTCAACATTCTCATTTCTGCCACATCTAACTACTTCTGCTGTGTTCACTTTACTGCCCACATCACAGCTCTATAACAGCATCACCTAGGGTGCAAATTTATGCTGACGCTGCTAGTTAGGGCCAGATTGGGAGGGGGTGGTGGGGGAACAGGGTTGAAGGGAGAGTGTGAACGTAACTGAGATAATAAAACTGAAATAAAGCTAACTTTTATAAGTACAATAAATTTACACCCGATCTGATGTTGATCGTTTTCAAATGATAGTGCATTAGTGCGACGATGTTTTCTGATTGGTACTATTCAGGTCATAAAATTATTTCTTCAAAATGTCACATATATTTGTCTCATTTGTCGTTGACATCATGGACCAGAACGCATGAGCTTATTCAGTGCGAGCAGGAACACACAGGTGGCCAGTTGCTGTGTGCTACAACATGTATGACCTGGCGGTAATGAACTCACATGTACTGTACAAGGCATGCATGGGGTTCACTGAGAAAAGAAGAGTGTTCTTTGCTCACCTTGAAGAGGAACTTCGTTGCCGCTTCTTACAAGAAAAGGTGATGGAAAAATAAAACGAGGATGCAACATCGACAAGCTCCTGTTCCAAGACTGCTGCTTCCCCCATAAAAGCAAACTTAGTCAGTGTCAGGTGCCCCTTCAACGTAATATGTAACATAGCATAGAGAGAAGTGTATACATTGCAACAGGCACACATGTCGTAAATGTAGGAAGGATGGTCCTTGGGTGTGCAGGAACTGTTAACATTTGAATTTGATGATGGCACATAGCGCGGAACTGACCTCTCTGTACTATTCTTTCCTCTGCATGTCCTGGAGTACAAAAGAAACACCACCATGCATCAAAATGTGGAGTGTGGGCAAGATTGGGGAAAAACAAAAAACACGGTCACTGATTACAACTGCAAGAAGGTATGCAAATGAATATGAACAATATGAATGTTGCATTAGTGCCCCAATGTTTTCTGAAATGCACTATACAGGTCATTAAATGAATAATTCCAAATATCATATATACCTATGTATCTTTTTTTTTTTTTTGGTCAGTGCGGCTTTGACATCATGGACCATAAGGTGCATACTAATTCAGCGTGAGCAGGAACACTCAATAAAACTGAATAAAAAAAATTCAAGTAACAATGAGATACCAGGAAGGCATGATACACCAGCGTTTGTGTGTTAGCTGTTATCCCTCCAGATCTGAGAATTTCCAGGTCCATTGTCTCAAAACACCACTCACATCCACAGTTATTCCCAGTTTCAAATAAAAACTAACAGCATCAGATCTGGGGTGGTGGTGGGGGTTGTATCATGACTGAGAGAATAAAAGTGAAAAAAAAAAACTAACTTTTACAAGTACTATAAATTTACACTGGATGTTACAGATGGCTCACTACTCAAAACAGGTGGGATTGGTGGCGGATGGGATAGCAAGCTGCTTGTGTTGATCAACACATTTACAAGTCAAAAGATACTGACGGAGAGGTGTGAATGGATTTAAGGTGTGCCGGAGTTTTTTGTAGGCTTTGGTAATTCTAGTGTTAAGAGGTATTAAAAGTAGTAATTCTTCAAGTTGACCTTTATCAGAAACATACTGTGTCAGAAGGCTAATTTGTGTGATTTCTTGCACGTCACATGCTAAAGAAAATACAGATGCTGATTTTATGTCATTAACCTGTTGATCTGTCATATTCTTGTCCATCTTAACGATTCTCTTATGAACAGTTTGTGGCTTGTGGCTACTGGAGTGTCTTTAATTTTAATAATATCTTCTTTATTCTTGAATTCAGAGTAGAGATGTTCGGCCAAATGTAAAAAGCCCCTTTTTTATGTATTCCTCATCTGTGAAAAGTTTTCCATGCTTTGCATTCTCAGGAGAAACTGCAAAACCAGCTGCAGTCATATTACTTGAAAATTGTGTCCAGCTGCTGAGTATCAATATTGATTGTTGCATTTTTTGCTTTAATTCTGTCATCGCTTTTTCCTTTCTTCTCCAAAAGAATTTTTTTTTTTTTTGCAAATGCGTCGTGCTTTAGTAAAAAGTGACATTAGAGATTTGATTTTTTGTTATTAGATAATTTATTATTGCAAATTAGACATGTTGAAAGCATAATTTTCTTCCAATTTGCCTTTAAATTCGTGGTTTTCATCTTCTATTTTTCCACTGTTTTTTCTTAGTTGCCATATTGCGGTCTGGAGTCTCAGTTTAAATCACACACCTAACAGCGCAAAAGTAACTAATATTACAACATTTTTCAGTTCTGTAGCGATAGTCTTCACCTTCACCCCTCCTTTTCTGAGTAATGTTCGCTTGGCTTTATGGTCGTCTGTCCTTCAATAGTCACTATTGTAACTGTGTTGACGGAGCAGTGCAAAATGTACTCACCACTGCAAACTCAGCAGACTATAATATCTAAATAGGAGAAATAGGAAGGTGTGGTGGTGACTTACCACAAAATGTATATGAAAGATCTAAGAATCCGAATAAATGTTGAAGCATACATCCAATCTCAAGTACTAAAGAAAACTCTGAAGAGCATATCATTTGACCGAAGGCATAATCTCAGGTGGTCCTTGCACAAAATGGACAGCCCGATTCACATATAGCTAAAGAAATAAATAAAAAATAATAATATTAACCAATAAATAATTTATCTCTCTTTACGAAAGTATTGCCCAATAATATGTTAAGAAATGAAAATGTGAATGCATCTATCATTCTGACAACAGCTGCAGAAACATGGTCAAAAAGCCACATGTGGCTCGCAGGCCACAGCTTGCCGACCCCTGGTGTAGACCATCAGAACTGTGACTGTCTGTCTTTGCCTCTTATAACCAACACTGGATGCAACCGCATATTTATGCCTTTGAGAAATTATGCTCAATGAGTGGAGTTTGTGTTCCTTACTTACAATGTTAACTAGCCATTTCTCTAATACAATGGCCATTATATTTAGATTTTTTAACCACGTTTAGCATAGTTTGAATGTTCATGTATGGTCTTGAGTCTAGACAAGGGCTCATTTACATTTTACTTACTTGGCTGATGCCTTTATCCAAAGTGAACATTTGAGATATGATTGATCACACTTCTTTAGTTTTTTCTAGTTGGAGCACAGGTAGGTGAAGTGATTTGCTGATGGTAACAAAGTGTTAGTAGCGAGATTTAAACTGAAAATTTCAGAGTTTAGGGTGACAATATAGTTCCTCTGTGTTCTAAGACCAGTCCAATCTGTCATTAATGTGGACCCGCGGTCCACTCCTATAAGCGTCTACATCCACTCCTTGAATAGAGACCGGACATAGTAGTTCCTTGGTTTTGCTGGTGTTAAGATGTAGACAATTCTCTTTGCACCAAGAAAAATATTTTTCAACCTGACCTCATACTCTGTCTCATCCCCTTTATCAATACACCTCCATAAGTGCAGAATCATCTGAGAATTTCTTCAAGTGACATGACCTGGTATTATATTTTTAATCTGGGACTGTTTCTTGTGGTGCTCTAGTGCTGCTGACATCTGTATCACAAACTGCAGTCTGACTGACAGATAGTCCATTATTCAGGACACCATAGGCTTGTCCACCTGCATATCAAGTTTACCCCTTAAAAGGGATAGCCGGATGGTACTAAAGGTATTGGAGAAATCAAAAAACACAACACATGCTGCCAGCTTTGTCTAGGTGAAAATAAGTGTTGTGGAGCACATAGATAATTGCATCCTCCACTCTAGTCTTTGTCTGATAAGCATACTACAGTGGGTCCAGGTGATCTACCACAAGAGGACCCGTACAGTCCAGAACCAGTCTCTTAACGGTCTTCTTGACGTAAAACATAAGTGCCACTGGTCTGTAGTCATTAGGTGAAGAGGCACTTGAGTGAAGAGGCACCTGTCTTCTTTGGAACAGGAACAATGCAGGATGTTTCCACAGCTGTGACATTTTCTGAAGTCTTAGGGACAGACTGAACAAGTTTTAGAGGACACCACAATGTTGAGTTGATCAGCAAAGGCCTTAAGAACTGGAGGACTGACTCCATCTGGTCCCACAGCTTTTCTCGTGTATAGCTTCTTCAGTTATCTCCTTAACTGGTCTTCAGTTATGGATAGTCCACACCGATGGTCAGAAGTAGACTTGTCACTGGCCTTTTCAGATGACGTAGTAGGAAGTTGTTCATGTAGTAGGGATGGTTTGGTGAAACTTGTCATTGGAAGAAGGTGGAAGTGGGAGAGAAAATCTATTAAAATACACTTCAGGACACTAACTTTGTCCACAAACTCTTCTAGCACCTGAGTCCTGGGCTGCTCAAGTCCAGTAATTATACCCAGTCCATTCCAGACATCCTTCATGTTATTCTAAGCGAGTTTGTTTTCTACTTCAGCTTTGTAAGCTTCCTTTCCTTCATTCAACTTTTTCTTTAGCACACACTGTACATCCTTCTGATCCTCTTTGTCACCAAATTTGAATGCTCTCTTTTCTCATTCATGAGACCTTTTAGCTCCTTAGTAATCCAAGGTTTGCTGTTTGGAAAGCAAAGCACCGTTTTTCTGGGTAGCACTGAGCTGACACAGTAGTTAAAATGGTCTGTGATGCAGTGAAATCACATTCAACTGTTTGTTTTTTTTTAAACTACCTCCATTATTAAAGTGAACAATATTGTTCCTTTTCTGCAACAGAATATAAAAAACATAAATACCAATACATTTACTATATTTTTGGCTGACAGCTTTATCCAAGGTGACTTACAACATCTGAGATACAACTGGTTCTATTTCTTTTGTTTTTCCAATTGTAACATAGACAGGTGAAGTGAACTGCTCATGGTCACACAGTGTCAGTAGCAGGATTTGAACTCAACAACCTCAGGGTTTTAATCATTAAACCACACTGGCAAAACTATACCACACTGCCACAGTAGTAACAACAGCTTTAAAATGCTGGTAAACCCATCAAGAGGTTACCCGACTATCATTTAAGCAAACTAGTACTGGCATTCATAAATATCAAAATACAAAACAGTTCTTAGATTTTAATGTGTGATGGACATGGGGATCCCCCCAGTGCAACAACAACTGGGGGGAAATAATATACTCTTGAGGTGATTTCAGCATAGGCTGTATAAAGCATGATGCCAACATGGACTACCTAATTTATCTTACCACGTGCATGTCACAAATTTATTCCCCGACATATTCTCTCTGGTAACTGAAAAATACACATTACAAATCACACAAATTCAAACACTATTATATCTGTACTGTTGAATTAGTGAATTCCAAGATAACTCAGGACTTTTTAATATAAACAAACTCTTTAGACCTGTTTTTGTAATGGCATGCTTTTAAAATCTGATTTGTCAGATAATCACTCTGTTAGGTTAGTAAGATTTGTTATTGTAAAATGTACATTTGCCTCATTAGCTGGTTTAAAACAAACTTAAGTTTAACAATTGAGTAAAACTGATTGAATGTTCAAATGACACAAAATCCAGGAACTTTCATTTAACAAATCTGTCCCTCCTTTTATTATTTCTTTTTTATAGGTTTAAGTTTTTTTATTTAGTATAGTTTACAAAAGACAACATAATTTACCTTCTCAGCTGCAATTAAATAACAGACAAAAATATAACATATGGAAAAAAAGAGGTAAAAAGTTGACTTCACTTAAAAAGAAATTGTTAACTGTTTCCAACAATTTGACGGTATGTTTTTATGAAAAACTCTACATCTTAGAATATCTATTACATTTGATGTTCCTTGTTAAAAAGCCATATGGCACTAAGAAAAAGAGGAATTTCTGGAGTGATTTGTGTGAATCTTTAAAGCAACTATCCTTCCTGATTTACTGAAGGAAATTTCTGCATGTAATGGGTGCTTGTCATGTGCAGAGATGATTTTCAGTCTCTTCAACATTGACCTTTGACACACACTTACCAAATTATCTACATTTAACTGCATGTTTTATAACATTCAGGAGTTTTTTTTAATATTGATTTGTCAAACTATTAAACCAGGCAATGAAGCTGAAATTGTTAACAGACTCGATCACACTAGATTAAAGGAAAACATGAGGTCCCTGTTCACTTTAAATAGTCTGAATTTACAAAGGCTACTCTGAAATTATGAAGGAGAAAGCACTGATTGCATTTAGAATACATATTTTTGTGTTAATATTCCAATTTAGGTTATTATCTAGGTGAGTTCCTAAGTATTTATACTTATTCAATCACTATTTCCACTTCCTTCCCCAGAATGATGAGTGGTGAACATACAGCTTTCTGCTTCTTTCTTTCTGCGTCAAAAATTATTTCTTCAGTCTTTTTGGCATTCAGAGTAAGATGGTCCTTATTGCACCAATGTACTAAGCAGTCCACTTGATTGAAGTAGTGACTTTCATTTTCCCATAATATGTGTTCTATCATCATTGTGTAAACAGCATACTTTCCTAGTTTACAATGGTAATTGTTCTGTCTCAGGGCACTTTTATAGAGCATAAATATAATGGATACAGAACATAGTCTTAAGCAGCCCCTGCATCTGAATGAATGACTTTGGAAAAAGGGGCGAATACTTTAACTATTTCAATTTAAAAGAAAGACTTGAATCCATGATGAAGTATACAGGATAACATTCATACAATTCAGTTTTTCAATTACAGTGGAACTTTGGATTGCGAGCATTATTTGTTCTGGAAATGTGCTTGTAATCCAATGCACTCGTATATCAAAGCGAATTTCCCCATAAGAAATAATGGAAACATAGATGATTCGTTCCACAACCCAAAACTATTCATATAAAAATGATTAAGACAAAATATAAAGTAAAAATGCGTAAAACAAATTAACCTGCACTTTACCTTTAAAAAGAATCATGGCTGGTGTGGGGGAGACGAGAGAGAGGAGGAGGAGGGTTATTGTGCATAACGACTTTCACTCTAACTAACGGAATCCCTGCTATCTGTTGGCTCACTGGAATCTTCTTTTTTTTGCAACTTTAACAAGGAACCTCTCCAATGACAGTTGCTTTTACCCAAAGAGTCACTACACTTGGACACAAAATAAAAAAATGTTGTATGCAGTGTAAGGTTTCTAAACTCTTTTGGGATTCCAGCCAACAGAACGACATGCGGAAGAGCATCCCAAAGAAACTGCAGGCTCCCAGTGCTGTAGCAGTTCGCCATAAAAGCAAAACCGAAAAGATCACAGACATGCTATAAGCGCCTGCCGTTGATGGGTGATACAAGCAAAATTATAAATGCGCAGGGCACAGTATTACTTGGCCACTAACCTGGCCCTGACCCTGCCTGACTGCTGTGTCTGTGTATAGGAGAGTGGCAGATCCCGCTACAATAAATAACTGTGCTGTTCCTGTTTCAAACTGAATAAAGCTGGTGTTGCTAAAGTACTGAGACTCAGCTTCGTGTTTTGGGGTGCAAGACAGGGACTCACACGTTACAACACACACGTGGTCACAATGCTATAGTAAACAGTATATGCTCGTACGGGTGTTGACAATACGAGTGAGGCATGCCGATTGAGACCGAGAATGGGAGACGATTACCCACAATCCTGCAGCGAGAGAGAGAAGAACCATCATCTCAGATGTGATCACGTGAAGCTTGGCAGACAAAGTGTATACATATTACTCATACTGCAAGACCTTGCTTGTTTATCAAGTTCAAATTTATTAAAAATTTTAGTTGTCTAGCAAAACATTCGCAGACCAAGTTATTCGCAATCCAAGGTTCCACTGTAGTATGTGATGCTGTATGGTATTGAATGCTGAAAAAATCATGAGCAGTATTACCCTTAACAAGCATACCAACAAGTTGCAGCTTCCTTTTACTAGCCTGCCAGAGTAATTTATGATCACCAGAGCGAGAGAGGCGCTCCTTTATTGAGACTCAACTGATACCAGGGGCTTCACTGCAGGAGACACGGCATGCTGGTAGGCCGGAGGAGCAAGAAACGTCAACTAATACTAGAGGAGATCCGTGCACAGATGGAAGAGGAACAGCATAGCAAGGTGGTGGTTATGTGCCAGCAAGGAGCTTGGATCAAGTGGGATCACATAGTTGCCTGAAAGATCGCATGGGCAAAACTTTGGAAATCAAAACCAGCAAGACTGAAGTTTGTTAATTCAGTTGATGTAAGATGTCCTTCCAAGACCATGCAACCTGCATTGCTGGAGTCTAGCTGATACTCTGGCATGCAGACCGTACTGGGCAAGAGGTTCTTAGGAGCACACCATGAGCTGCCGCCCAAAAACCTTGGTAGAGGGAAGGGTAGGTTGCACCATGAACTAGTGCTGAAAGCAGTAGCTGACACCATCTGCATGGGAAATCAACAGAGCAAACACCATCTCTCAATAAGGCACAACACTGCCTTTGTTAAGGAAAAAGCCCAGGTGGAGCTCAAGCCCCCAAGTGGGCTGTCATCCTCAGCCAATGGATGGGTCAAACATCACGAGATATCAGCCATGCCTACAAGCTTATCTATAGTGGGACAACTAACAGCAAAGATGCTGCTATCATCGTTAATGCTGACCTGCGCAGCCACATTGCTGAGGTACACCAATACTCTGACAGCCTGATGTCCATTGTTGCTGACACCATGGTCCACCAACTACAAATTTTCTCAGCCTATGTTCAGTAAAATGGCTGCGACGAAGAACAGAAATAACTATTTTGGAGGAAACTACAAGATCACATATCCGTAAGCACACAAGAAGATTTTGTTGTCCTCTGCAGCAATTTAAATGGCCACATCGGATGTGCGCAGAATGGCTACAGTTGATATGGAGCCAATGATTTTAGTACACACAATGATGAGGGGCACCAAGTCCTGGACTTTGCTGAGGCAAATAACTTCATCATCAGCAACAGGTTCTTTAACACTAGAACTACCTGAGCCTACAAAAAAACTTGTAAATCTGTCCCACCTTAAATCGCTTCTTAAAACTATTCTCACCTCTCCGCCAGCGTCTTTTGTTAATCTAAATGTGCTAATAAAAGAAAAGCTGCAAGTAGCCGGCTATTCCATCCCCCCACCGACTTAGAACGTGCACAAACTTCTCCCAGCTCATGCCTTGATTGATTTTCTGATTTTGATCTGGCCACCTGCATGTTCTTGCGTGCACTGAATAAGAGACAAATATGCATTTCTCTCTATACTGTGGTTTCTATTACACACCTGAAAGAAAGAGACAATATATGTGAAAACATCAACGCACAAATGCAATATTATTTGAAAACGAACAGCGTCCGATCAGCTGTAAAAGTATGGCATTTCTAAATGTTTGCTTTTTTTCAGTCTGATTCTCTCAGTCAGACTGTATATTTGTCTCTTATTCAGTGCACGCAAGAACATGCAGGTGGCCAGATGCTGTATGCTACAACATGCTGGCGGTGATCAACGCACATTTTATAACAAGAAAGAGACAAATGTATGTGACGTTTTGAAGAAATCATTTTATGACACGATTTACCTTTATTTATTTACTTACTTCCTAAAGCCTAAAGTCACAAGTAGTGTGCAGAGGGCATGCTCAAAAATGTGTGTAATGCCATGAAAAGTGCCTGCTGACACTTTAGTATGCAATCAATGGTATGTACATTCTTGGTCCGATGTAGAAGGGAGCTGAGTTTACCTCTGTTACAGCGCGTCTATGTGAAAACAGCAGTGTCAGATGCGGGGGTGGAGTGTGTTTGGGCTCGTGAATGCGGCCAAGATAATAAAACTAACTATAAAAAAAAAAAAAAAAAACAAAGCTAACCTTTACAAGTATCATAAATTACACCGGCTGTTACAGACTGAAATCAAATGTATGTTTTTATTCTAAAATAGTAAGACTAAGAGCAGTTTACTTCTCAAAACAGAGTGGTGCAGGATTGAACTCGCGACCTTTTGATTCCCAGTCGGCAGCTGATTCTATTGAGCCACGGAGGAAGTCATAATAAACAGGTGTCAATGTCACATGTTAAGGCGGCTTTTTGTTTCTGCAGTTATATTTTTGAATAAAAGCGCAATTGTTGTGTTAGATTTGTACCTTCTGTGAAAGTATTTGTTTGATATTTACTTCAGGCTTCATACATTATATAGTTTATGCCTACATTTTGTCATCTACTACTAGAATATAAAAAATGTTTCTGTTTTAACAATGTGTTTACACAGATTACTGTAGAAACGGAACAGACATGAAATGCGTGTGTTTCAAACAACGATCTATTATTTCCACTCTAAAACTAACCCTTCACTCCCAGAAAATCAATCAAGGCATGAGCTGGGAGAAGTTTGTGCACGTTCTAAGTCGGTGGGGGGATGGAATAGCCGGCTACTTGCAGCTTTTCTTTTATCAGCACATTTAGATTAACAAAAGACGCTGGCGGAGAGGTGAGAACGGTTTTAAGAAGCAATTTAAGGTGGGACGGATTTACGAGTTTTTTCGTAGGCCCTGGTAATTCTAGTGTTAAGAGACATGCCAGACACTTAATCACTTACGTCAGCAGTGATCACAATTGCCAGATTGATTTCCTCCTCATGTGACAAGTGTCCCAAGTGTCATGGATATGAACGTCATTCCATCCAAGTGCCTTGTTCTGCAGCACAAGATGCTCAACTGACATGAAGGTGTCAACATGAAGGTCAAGTCGAAGGTTAACAAACATGCAAGTAAAGACAGTGGGATCATAGGCCCTGAGAAAAATCAAATGGTGGAAGTTGCAGGATCACAAGACGGACCTTGTGAACAACACTGCATTCCCTCGAATCATCGCTGATTCAATAGATGCCACCTGGAATACTTTATTCAGTTCCATTGCCACAGCCACAAAGGCAGCCCTCAGCACCACTAAGCCGGTCTGCCTGCACATCGACAACCAGCCTTGGCTCTGGACAGACGTCATCAAGCAGAAAGTTCAGGAGAAGAAAGCGGCGTATAAGAACTAGTTCACAGAAAAGACAAGTGAAAACTGGGGGAAGTACACTGCCACAAAAAGGGAGGCTAAGAAGACTGTTGCTGCGGCCAAAGCTGAGCATTACAGATACCTCTCTGAAGAACTGGACCCAAAATAAGGTGATTTAGACAATCTACCAGCTAGCGAAAGCACATGCCAAGGCAGCATGGGATATTGAACACTACATGTGTGTGAAAGACATGTATCGCAGATGACTACAAGACAGTTGTAAGAACATTAAATTTCCATATCATATCATCCGATTCCTGAGGGTGTCTTACACTGGCCCAATTCCCCGCATCACAGCCGAAGAGGTTGCCAAAGCTACTGATGGCACAAAAAACTCCAAAGCGCCAGGCCCAGACGATCCGCAAGCGGATGTTTGGAAAATGATTGAGCTGTGCATCACTTCGGCCAAATGGCTGGCGACTTTCTTCAACACCATTGTGGATTCTAGCCTTATGCCAACCAACTGGGCCACGAACATCACTTTGCCTATTTTCAAGAACAAGGACAACCCTGCACACTTTGCAAATTACCATCCCATCTGCCTCTTATTGCACACAATGAAAATCTTCAAGTGGATCCTTGACAGAAGACAGTGCGACATTGTCCAGCTCACCACCAACCAATGTGGTTTTAACAAGGGCTGTAGTACAACTGGTGTGATCTGTGCTGCACGAATGCTAAAAGGAAAGCACCGGGAGAAAAGAAAGCCACTGCATATAGCCTTTCTCAACCTTGAGAAGGCCTTTGACCGGATACCACATCAATTTATCTGGAACATGCTACGGGAACACGGAGTGCCTGAACAGCTAATGTGTGAAATGCACGGCCCACATTTCTGACAGCTCCCCTGTGAAGGTTGGGGTACACCATGAATCATCATTGTTGCTGCTACTCTTTATCCTTATTATGGACACCATCACGGAAGACCTGCAACACGACATTCCGTGGACCCTGCTCTACACCGATGGCATCATGCTTGCTGCCACCACTAGAGAATTGGAGCGCCAAGTCCAGGTATGGAACGACCGCCTCAACATTAAGAAAACTGTATACCAGGAGACCATCTCGAACTATGGAACTATCCTGAGCAACGGTGAAGACCTGGCAGAGACCACCAGCTTCAGGTAACTAGAATCAAACCTGCAAAGCGACAACAAAATGCAGGGAAGGCCTTGGAAAGAAATCACAAGAGTTTTAGCACTTTGAGCTACTGTTTGTATGAATATGTGCTATATAAATAAATGTTGTTGTTGTTGTTGTTGTTATGTAATAAACGCATATCGGTCAGCCTCAAGTAGAATGTATACAAGATGGTAGTCCGCCCAGTTGTGCCATTGCTGAATGCTGACCAAGATATGCATGCTCTGTGGGATTACCAGCATGACTTTCTAGACACGCTACCACAATGATGCATTTCAGTGGCAAATACAGGTTGCGCCAATCGTAGAGAGAAGGTGACTTCAGTAGCATGTACATGTCCTATGGGCAGCACTGGGAACCATCACTGACATCGCCTACCACTGCTCAGTGGATGGCCAATGCCCACGTGGACAGCCAAAGCACAGATGGCAGGACACAATCAGAGCAGACATAAAGATCGCTCAACTACACCCAAGCCATGCACTTGATCAAGTGAAATGGCATACTGTGATACAAAAATGGACCCTGCACCTGCAGGACAACACTAAAATTAAGAAGAATGATAAGAAGAAGACTATGACTTCATTTCACTGCGATTAATAGACATGTAGCTGCTGGTGAGTATGGCAGGATCAAGCACGGATCAAACGTGTGCCAAAAGAAATCTCTCAGTCCAAAAGCTTGTTTTAAAAGATTTAGTGAAAATTCAAAGCAAACAGACCACAGAAGAATAAAGAAAAAAGGTTGTTACCACATACAAGTTAACTTTCATACTATAGGACATGTTAAGGCAAACCTTGTGCCCTCCATGCCTTACACACGGCAGGGCAGGTCACTAACTGCGACTAATCTATAGTCAGTGAGACAAGAAATAGTTAGAATATACCAATTCAATTTAACTAGTGGGGGTTGTAAGAACATCCCATAGATTATGCTCTAATATAAAGGCAAACATTTAATATAACTTAAATAACTAGCAAATGGCTCTTACAAGACTTTTCTTGTAAAAAAAGTTAATCCTTTTCTACAAAAAATGTCTTTGGCAAGTTAAGTTACAAGTAATTACTTGTTACAAACACAGACCCTTATCTACTACAGTTTCTATTGCAGGTTAAAGAAGGACCCATCCCCCTACTTTCACTCAGGACCTTTGACCATGTGACTTGTCTCTCTAACACTCCAAGTCCTCCTTCCTCTCTGCACTTCTGAACATTAAGTCGGTTTAATCCTTCAAAGACTAAATTGTGAAGTTCCTGGTCCAGACAAGGTCTCTCTCTCCATATTAAGATACTGTGCTGATCTGTTAGCACCTGTGTTTACAGACATTATTACTCAGTCTTTGGCTTAATGCAAAGTCCTTGCCTGTTTCAAACAATCCATATTCATTCTTGTTCCCAAAAAGTAAAATATCTCCTGCTTTAACAGATAATACGGCAGTGTCACCAACCTCTGTAATAATGAAGGTACTTTAAGGTCTAATTTTTCAGCATATTGAGTATGTCACAGATTTTCTCCTTGACCCACAGCAGTTTACTTACTGTACTGAGGATACAGTAAAGATGATTCACCATTACATCTTGCTAATTTTCCACTAGCCACCTTTTTCATACATTACATGGAAGTTTTTAAGCAATGAAAACGAAGACTTTTGAAAAACATTCTCCAGAGCTGTATTTTTCTGAAAATGGTTGTTTAGCATTACAATGTGGATGGGTGAAAATAGAGTTTTAAAAATGCAGACTCTAAATTGCACTCTGAGCGGTTTGTGTTTATTACATGGTCCATCCCTTAATGATTCCTACTCATTACAACAATGTCCCTTTTGCACATGTATGCAGCATTCAAACTGTTCAAAACACACGAGTAAGCAACACAACAAGCACCATGGAAAGCAAATCTTCTGTGTCCTGAATGCTGGAATATTGTTTTCTTCCATGAAGCGTGACCAATCTTGCAATGAGAAGTTATTCTCAAAACAATTCCACCTCATTTCAGTCTAAACAAAACAAACTGTTTTTGATTTTCATATTGCTGTTTTCCAGTGTAAACACAAGTTGAAAATGAATGTCTAATGTGGAGTGCATCTCCAGTGTAAGCAAAAGGGTACGTAGTATTTGTTTTTGGTTGTTTTAATGTGGATGGAGTAACTTTTGTAAACGATGTGAAAACACTAATATTGATGGAGATTTAGTATCATTAAGCTGGCTGCCTTTGTCCTTTAAAAATGATTAAAACACATCTCTTAATTGCATATAAGGCTCTGAACAATCGTGCTCATTCTTTTTTTTTTTTGAGTCGATTATCATACACTCCTAAAAATATAATCTTAAATGCTCTAACAACAGTTTACTTGTTATTCCAAGAGCCATGCACAAAAGAACTAGTGAATCAGCCTCATTCTCATGTGCACAAAAACTCTGGAATCCTCCACCTACAGGATTTGCCAGACTAATACTGGGAAACTTTTTAAACAATTCTAAAAGTCAATTTCTTTAACTTGGCCCTTCTCTGAATTTCTTGTTCTGCCCCAGTTGTAACAGAATAGATAGTGCAATATTGCACAGTTTGAAGATCTGCACTAGAAAAAAAAGAGAGAGAAAAGTATTGGTTGTTTTCTGGTTGTATACTCTGGAGTTCTGCGTCACTGCCACCTGATCAAAGCATGGTGCAGCTGCCTTTGATGCTGGAAGGGATATGGATAGTTGTCACACTTGCTGTATTCAAATCCAGGGCAGGTTGGTTAGGTGGTCTTTGGGTCTTGAAACCACCAGAAGAACATTTTCTCTAGTGTTCCACTAGCTTGAGCTTTTATTTAACTCTCCCTTCATAGACATCTGATTGTCACATTGGACTTTTAGAATTATATTTATTTGAGACTAAAAATTGTGTAAAGTTAACAGTGTATTATGCACAAATTGTGTTATGTACTTGTCTAGTTTTACTTTGATTTGTTTTGGTTAGTGATTTTTTAAAATACATTTCCTTTCTAACCATATTTTGTATTTACTTTTTTGTAAAGCAACTTGAGCTACGCTTTTTATAAGAAAATGTGCTTTATAAATGTATGTTGGTTGTTGTTGTGTAATGTTTCAAAAGTGTTCTTATTTTCTGATGATACCAAACATTATACACTGGTATATAGATGTATGTGCTGGAAACATGTTTGTTTTGATGAATGGATTATTTAGTATGGGTAGTCTACTATTTGGAAGAAAAGCTAATTGCAGAACTAAAATGAAAATTAAAGATTGTGTTAGCTGATATTTTTAATTTGGGTGGATGATGATTTATTTCATTTGCTCCTATTACTGAATTTCTTACAATTGGAAATGTCAGAATTTTGAAGCAACAAACATCTCAAAGTACCACCCACCTTGCTCATGTAAGCCGAGAAGTAGTGCACTGCCAAAGCACATCCAAAAGTACTACCCAGGGATATTGTCCATGCCAATGTGTGCACTGCCATTTTCATCAGCCTGTGGCACAACGATTTAGAGCATGATGGCCGGGAAAGTTCAGACAGCAGCTCCTGAACAGCAAAGGGCAATTAACAGAGCAGTTTACATTCTAAGACTGGCACAGGTAAGCAATAATCCCAAAAATCATAGGTCAGAAAATGTAGTAAAAGTAAAGACATTATTGATGTGCTTAATTGAACTAGTGTATATCATAAGGCCAAAAAGGTAAGCTAAAGATAAACACAGATGGAAAGTGCTAACTAGTGTCATGCAGATTACAATTAAATGTGCCACCATGTTTCTCCAAAATCAATTGAATGCTGCACAGCATTACTTAATTCTGTCCTTTTTAGATTAAATATCCTGTTTTCTATTCTATGGGCTTGTCTGCTTCCAGCTAGATGAGTCAGGGATCAAACTTCATTTTTCAGAAAACGTTGACCATCTCCATTGCTTTTGCAATTCTAATTCTACACCAATATTTTAGTTACTATAGATGTTACCTTCAACTGAGTTGAGGTATTCTCCATCTGAAGCTTCACAGAGACTTTCTTAATCACTTTGAAGTCCCATGAGCAGAAGACTTTCATTGCCAAATCTCCATGTGGATTATCAACTCTGTAGCTTTCACCAAATGATCGGGACATACTGGAAATAAATTGAAAATGATACGAAAGAAATGGAGATAGTGTACCAAACAGTAAGCAACAGGTCCTTCAAATGACACCCTATCCCAAAATATCTGCTTACCTATACATCAGGATGATACAAGTGATGAAGTAGGATATGCCTATGGTGAAAAAGTAGGCTAGAGGCATGTTGTAAGGGATGCAGAGTGACCTATTCTCACTAGATTTTGTGTTTTCATTCAGGGTGGAATTACTGTAATATCCATAATACATCACTGTATTGGTAAAAGAACCCTAAAAAATGTAGAAAAAGGCAACTTAAGCAAACAGAACAAAACCAGTAAGTAATAAATCAAAGAAAAATATACAATATAACAAAAAAGCACACAATGCAATAATTTTTGAAGATCCTGGAAAATCCATTTATTTGCTCTTCAAGTATAAAAACCAACAGTATTATCAGATAAGTTGACACTCTCCTGGCATGGCATAAAATAACTGTGACAGGAACAGACCATTCATCCCAACAAGCACATCCATCCTGTTCACCTAGAGTGTCCAAAATAATATCAAGTTGAGATCAAAAATTCCCTGTCTCACAACTTGGTAATTTATTCCATGTGTCTTTGCATGAAGAAAAACTTTCTAACATTTGTGCAAAATCCGCCTACAATACCCCATGCATCAGGCTAGATGATGTTTCACAATTTAATGTGTTTACCTGGGGCTGATAAATGTACAACTCAGTGTGTCTGAGTAATTGACACTCTATTGCATTGTGGTGAGTGCTAATTAATTCTAGGCCGAGTGCCTGTTAGACACAAAGCCAGCATAGTTGCTTCTCTCTGGTCTTTCTCTAGTGCTACCATGTCTCTTTTGTAATATGGAGGACAAAACTCCACATTATACTCCAGGTAAGACGTCACTAGTATAATATGACTTAAGCATAACCTACCTTGACATATACTCCTACACATCATAATATATAAACTATCATCTTCTTAGCCTTCTTGATCACTTCTGTACACTGTCTGGATATAAATAGTGAGAAGTCCACTATGACTCATAAATACTTCTCACAAGACACTTACAGCACCAACTGTGTATTCAAATCTAACATTCCTACTTCCCATGTGTAATTCCATATATTTATTTACATTAAATTTTATATGCAACAAACCTGCCTGTATCCCATCCATGTCACTATGCAACAACGTAGCCAATTCTACATTATTTGCTTGTTTGGAATCATCTGCAAACTTAACCAGCTTGTTTATTATATACTCAACCAGATTATTTACACATATTGAAAGGAGCATCATCTCTAGCACTGATACCTGAGAGGCACCACTTTTAACCATACCTAGTTCTGAAAACGTCCCCCTTACCATAACCCTATGCTTCCTGTGTTTCAACCAATTTTGAACTGACCTACACAACTCACCATGAAATGCCACCACACTTCTGTTAGATTGGGAAGGGTGCACAGTGGTATTTAAGTAGTAGTATACCAGTCAAAAATAATTATGTGGAAATTCTACTAATCATATTTAAAAAAGAAATACAACTTACAGCGCCAGTGAGCAGCTCCAGACCCTGAAATTGGTTTACACTTCCCTGTGAACACAGGGACTGAGGGATGACGAGGAAGACTATATTTATAAACAATAGGAAGACGTTGAAAAAAAGCAGCATCTTCAGAAACAGAAAATAAGAAAGAACACCTGTGCCAAAACGTCCGCTCAGTTTTTTCAGAGCAACATGCCATAGCTGCAGTGAGTGTAGGAAGGACAAAAACGTGTACCAGATTTGTCGAAACACCTACAGGAAATGTGAAGAAACAAGAAATTAAAAAAGTCATAATGTGGTGATACAATTCTCATCTACACAGAGTTCAAGACTAGATTTGAAAAATTTTACCAGTTGTATGCAAAACAATACAGCTTCCTTTAAAAAAAATAAAGGCCCTATGAAAAGGTACATCGGCTCCACTTTTTAAGCATCTTGGACTACCAAACCCTAGACAAAACCACACCGTCCCAGGCTCAAATAAACAATTTTATTTAACAAAATGTGTTCAAAACATGCTTCTTCACACATTCAATGTCAGTTTCATCCTCTACTCCTTTTCAAATAAGGTTTGTTCTTCCCCTTACCTTAACTCAAACTTATCTGGGTGAGGTGGAGTGTCTTCTTTTATACCAGATCAGAGACTGCTTCTGGTGCCAACAGTATTGCACCCAAGAAGCAATTCTAGATCAGGTGGAAGAATCTTAAAACAGGGAAGACTCCTCTGTTCAGCTCCCCTGGTGGCTCCCACGCAGTCCTGCAGATGTGCACATGGTAGATCCACCAAAGGAACATGGTCACCCTCCCACAGTCTCTATTCACCCTTCCATCATAACATTATTCTAACCAGGAAACAATATGTCCATTATTCCAGCCTGGACGCCCATCCATCCATGGAGACTATTCATTTTTAACACTCTCAGCTATATATATATATATATATATATATATATATATACAGTGAGGAACGTAAGTATTTGAACACCCTGCGATTTTGCAAGTTCTCCCACTTAGAAATCATGGAGGGGTCTGAAATTCACTTTGTAGGTGCATTCCCACTGTGAGAGACAGAATGTAAAAAAAAAATTCAGGAAATCACATTGTATGATTTGTAAAGAATTTATTTGTATTGCACTGCTGTACATAAGTATTTGAACACCTGAGAAAATCAGTGTTAATTTTTGATACAGAAGCCTTTGTTTGCAATTACAGAGGTCAAAGGTTTGCACACACTGCAACAGGGATTTTGGCCCACTCCTCCACACAGATCTCCTCTAGATCTGTCAGGTTCTGGGGCTGGCGCTGAACAACACGGAGTTTCAGCTCTCTCCAAAGATTTTCGATTGGATTTAGGTCTGGAGACTGGCTAGGCCACTCCAGAACCTTGATATGCTTCTTACGGAGCCACTCCTTGGTTATCCTGGCTGTGTGCTTCGGGTCATTGTCATGTTGGAAGACCCAGCCATGACCCATCTTCAGTGCTCTGACTGAGGGAAGGAGGTTGTTGCTCAAAATCTCACAATACATGGCCCCATTCATCCTCTCCTTAATACAGTGCAGTTGTCCTGTCCCCTTCGCAGAAAAGCACCCCCAAAGCATGATGTTTCCACCACCATGCTTCACAGTAGGGATGGTGTTCTTGGGATGCAACTCCTCCTTCTTTTTCCTCCAAACACAGCGAGTGAAGTTTAGACCAAAAATTTCTATTTTCGTCTCATCTGACCACATGACTTTCTCCCATGCCTCCTCTGGATCATCCAGATGGTCATTGGCAAACTTCAGACGGGCCTGGACATGTGATGACTTGAGCAGGGGAAACTTCCGTGCAATGCGTGATTTGAAACCATGACGGCATAGTGTTCTACCGACAGTGACCTTTGAAACTGTGGTCCCAGCTCTCTTCATGTCATTGACCAGCTCCTCCCGTGTAGTTCTGGGCTGATTTCTCACCTTTCTTATCATCTGTGGTACCCCACGAGGTGAGATCTTGCATGGAGCCCCAGTCCGAGGGAGACTGACAGTCATCTTTAGCCTCTTCCATTTTCTGACAATTGCTCCAACAGTTGATCTATTTTCATCAAGCTGCTTGGCAATTGCCCCGTAGCCCTTTCCAGCCTTGTTGAGGTCCACAATTTTGTCTCTGGTGTCTTTTGACAGCTCTGTGTTCTTGCCCAATGGTATTAGTTGGAGTCTGACTGACTGTGGGGTGGACAGGTGTCTTTAAAGAGCTCAGACAGGTGCTACTAATTAAGATTACTAAGTGGAGTAGAGGTGGACTTCTTAAAGGCAGGGTAACAGGTCTTTGAGAGCCAGAATTCTTGCTGATTGCCAGGTGTTCAAATACTTATGTACAGCAGTGCAATACAAATAAATTCTGTACAAATCATACAATGTGATTTCCTGAATTTTTTTTTACATTTTGTCTCTCACAGTGGGAATGCACCTACAATGTGAATTTCAGACCCCTCCATGATTTCTAAGTGGGAGAACTTGCAAAATCGCAGGGTGTTCAAATACTTATGTTCCTCACTGTATATATATATATA
>JANRMT010062848.1:20810288-20840838 GCA_026402145.1 Polypterus bichir lapradei | reverse complement strand
ATATATATATATATATATATATATATATATATGACAGCAACACTCATAACAGTGACAAAACAATTACATTGACAATCATGTTATGTTATTTTCAAAATGTTTCCTTTTCTTTTTCTTTACTTCTTTAACACACTACTTCTCCGCTGCAAAGCGCGGGTATTTTGCTAGTAATAATAATAATAATAATAATAATAACAACAAAAACTGTGTTAATGCGCAATAAAATAATTGGTGTTAATTAATTAATGCGTTAACACAACAGTAACACATTACCTTGCCCAGACCCGAGATATATAATAAATATATATATATATAGACTAGGGGGCTTCGCTCGCCAAACCCCCAGCCTGTGCTATGTGTCAGCCACTTCGCGTCTCTGCTGCTCACATATGAGGATTTCACTTTCATCAAACAATAAATCTTTTAATTCTCGCAGATAGGCCTCTTCATTGGGAAGAAACACTACTTTTCCCTGACAGCAACATAGGCGATCTACAAGTCTCTGGCTTAAACTTTAAAGCCGAACAATATCTACATACTTCTGTCATATCACCTATCTCCATATATTCAATCTTTTTTGCTGTTTCGTTATTTCACTGTGTAATAAATTTCCATTTGTTAGCGCTAATGCGATCTTTACTATCAATTTTTTGAGACTTCCGAAATTTAGTACTTTCATAATCTCTAACCTGCTCTGCATGTGTATCGCGCCAACGTTTTTGAACCTCTTTACATCATTCTACTTGGTCATCTACTCTTTGTCTTGTATTTCTGACCCCTCTTGGTGCAGATAGTGCAGGAACTGTGTCTGACAATAGCATTCACACGAATGAGAAGTGATTGGACCGTGGGCATGGTTGTAAATGTCTGATAGGAGAGTGGGACTTGTCAAAATCTCTTGGCAAAAAGTTTTGTCTCACGGGACGTGAAATGATCTTCTGGAAAGTCTCATCCGAGGATTTCCTTTTATAATAGATTTATATTACACACACACAGTACAGGCCACCAGTTTGGACACACCTCCTCATTCAATGTGTTTTCTTTATTTTCATGACCATTTACAGCATTCCATCACTCTCCTTCTTGGTCAAATAGCCCTTACACAGCCTGGAGGTGTGTTTGGGGTCATTGTCCTGTTGAAAAATAAATGATCGTCCAACTAACCTGACTTCTGCACAACACAACTGCTGGTCCCAACCCCATTGATAAAGCAAGAAATTCCACTAAATAACCCTGATAAGGCCTGTGAAGTGAAAACCATTTCAGGTGACTACCTGTTGAAGCTCATTGAGAGAATGCCAAGAGTGTGCAAAGCAGTAATCAGAGCAAAGGGTGGCTATTTTGAAGAAACTAGAATATAAAACATGTTTTCAGTTATTTCACCTTTTTTTGTTAAGTACATAACTCCACATGTGTTCATTCATAGTTTTGATGCCTTCAGTCATGAAAATAAAGAAAACACATTGAATGAGAAGGTGTGTCCAAACTTTTGGCCTGTACTGTGTATATATATATATATATATATATATATATATATATATATATATATATATATATATACACATACAGTACAGTACAGCCAAATTTTCCCCTGGAGACAAATAAAGTTCTATCTATCCATCACTTTAATGCAGATCTGACCCTGCAGGCACAACAGCAAAACCTTCTCCACTGCCCTTAATAAAGGTGATCAGGGAAAACACTCAATACAATATCAAGGATACATTCCCCTGTGAATTTCTAATACTTACAATAATTAAGTTGTACTTAAGCTGACTGCAACAAGGCAGCTGTTTCAAAGAATACCCACTGTCATTCTTGTTCTTGAAAGCCATGTATCTGAAAAATAAATAAGACTAGTAAAAATCAATTATTCTTTGATTTATATAATGCTTTCAAAACAAAGAACAAAAGCTACCTGCAAACTAAACCTTAAAAATGGCTTGTTTATATATGCAAATGCTGGCATTTTCTTCAGCATTTATTCCGGGGGAGCAAGCATGAGAGACCCAACACCTCCCCTTGGATGCTAGATGGCAGCCTCCCTGGGTTGCAGCGGTGTCTCGGACTCCCGCAGGGCTTCATGGGAGTTGGAGTGTGGTGCAGCCCTGTTGGGTTCCGCAGGCGCCGATAGGGGGTGCTGCAGCAGGAGCTGTTGGGCCCTTCTGGACAGTGTTTTCGCCACACCTGGAAGTGCAGCCGGGACTCGGCAATCAAGCACCTGGAGCACTTCCGGGTGCCTAATAAAAGGAGCTAGAGTCAGGAGGAGGAGGAGGACGAGGTTGCCTGGGAGTAGTGGTGGAGGAAAAAGACAGTGTTATAGTGTGTGCTTTATTTTGGTGTGCTTGGGACTGTGTTAGGGCTGAGGGACACGGGGAAGACGTGGACCTCAGCTGAAGAAAAAATAAATCTTTTTGTTGATTTTACACGTGCCTCCATGTCGGTCTGTGTTGGGTCGGGCACATATATAGCACCTTTTACAATTATATATATATATATATGTGTGTGTGGGCTGCCACAAATTGCACAAGAATGCAAGGCTTCAGTAATTTTCGGTAAATGACAATTTCCCCTCAGGGATTAATACAGTGTACCATATACATCTACTTGTAAACGGATGAAGCAAAACAAAAAAGCAAAAAAACAAAAAAACAAAATACATTTTTTACACTGTTTAGACTGTTATTGGTTTTAAAACTGTTATTACATTGCAGTTTTTGAGCATGACGTGTGTTTTCAGGCTTAAATCCACACAGCAAAAAATTAAAAGTAAATTTTGGCAATAAATAATACACACACTAGTAATAATACAATTTTTTAAATTGTTCCTTTCAAGACACTCAAGGACACATTACAAGTTAAACCATAAACAATGTTAGCAGATGTTAGCAATACTGCAATTAAATGTTCTATAAAAACATACACAATAACATTACATTCTCTTTACTCCAGTTTTCAATTCCATTTATTTTTGTATAGTGCTCTTCAGTGAGTGTAGGGGCAGAGGACTGTAACAAATTCACAAGTACAACGTAGGTACAAAAACAAACTTTACAAATCACTGAAGACATAATGAGTACACATGAAGGACACAGATAGGAAACAAAGAGGTTTAGAAATGAGCATTAATTAATTGTTGAACTATGGTCAGTTGACAACAGAGACCTTTAATAACTTTATGCAATACGAAGATCTCTTTGAATTATTAAATAGATTATGTCTATGCCATTTGACATCTGCAAAGTGTTATTGCTAACATTACGAAATAAATGGAACCCACCTAGAACCCTGCCCCATCTACCCCATACAGACTATAAGAGCACATATTTAGCCTTTCCTCTCCTTGAGCTCCTTAACACACAAGCATGCACGCATGCACATTCACAGCTGAACAATTCCAAACACATGGTAATTAGTTTTAGTGGGTATATTTAAGCTATTTTAAAACTTCAGTCCCCATTGTACTGATTGCACTAAATAAAAGCATTCTGAAATAAGAAAGGAATAAGGAGATAATAACATAGTAATAATAGTATAGAAGTATAAATTATAGCAATATAAACTGGCCAAAGCCAAAACCAGGATAGTTGGAGTCAAGAAAAACAAGTTCAGACTAAGACCCCAAAATTGTAGTTAAGGAGCATAGCAAGAAAAAAAACAGTATATCACTGAACACAGTCAAGATGTAAACCAAAGGATGTAGTTAAAATACAGAAAAAGTTTGTAACCCAATATCAATATTTATGTCCATCGTTCTTTGGAGAACTGAAACACTAAATACATATTACCTTGGCAGCCAAGCTGCCAGACCCCAAACTCAAGAGGCAGAATTTTAGGCACTGGCTTTAAAAGTACAAAAAATTTTTTTTTTTTTTTTTAAAACATCCCAAATGCATAAAAATGCCATTCAAGCGAAAGGAAATAAACACACACAACAGTTAATTACATAGACCTATATACATACCTCTAATTCTCTCTGTAAAAAGACAGACCATATTGTCTGTGCCTCAGCCATCCATGTGTTGTTTTCTTTGCACTTTCAAAGCACAGTATGGCAAGATTCAGGAACACAGCTCCATTCGTTGTTGCCATTTTGAGAAGCCTGTGGTCATCATGTTTCTTTGAATGGATAAAACTATCCATTGGAGCCATGCACAAATATAGCCTGAGCACCAATATCATGGCATGACCATCGGAATGAATACGTTTGTATAGTTGTAGCTCATCTATACAACTACTGATGATCGTAAATTGTGAGTAGTCACTCATGATTTAAAAAAATGGCACATTGTAAACCCAGTATAACAGTAGCAAAGACAAAAAATTGTGAATGTGATGTATTGATAAAGGGGATGAGACAGGGTATAAAAGTCAAGCAGAGAAGTTTGTTTCTTGGTGCAATGAGAATTGCTTGCAACTTAACACCAGCAAAACCTAGGAACTGGCTATTGACCTTAGCTGGCTCTTTTTCCTTATGAGACTGCATTCCTTTACCGTGGGAAGTGACACCCTTCACATCATCTATAACTTTGTGATGGCCAGTGCAAGTTTCAACACTGTGGTGTGCTGGGCTGATAAAATCACGTCAAGAGAGGCCTAGCAAATCAAAATGCTAATTAAAAGGGCAAGCTCAATTACAGGACAAACTACTTATAGAACACACCCCTGGATGTATTAGCGAAGGAGAAAACTACGACACACTACCAGCATTCGGCCAACAAATTCTTCAGCAGAAGTGTGTCAAGAAACAGTACTGATGCTCCTTTATACCCACGGCAATATATCTGCATAATTCCTCACTGTGACAGCCAAGTCAGAACTTTTGTTTCCTTTATACTCCTTCTGGTGTGTGTTCAACTCAAAGTGTGCAAGTGAATATGTATTTATTTATTATGTATTTATTTATTTAAAGAGCTTCTGTAAAGAGCCAAATTTTCCCCTGGGGACAAATAAAGTTCTATCTATAAAGTTCTATCCATCTTGTAATCTCCTCATTTTCCTGAGAACAAGTACATTCAGCACAGTTCAGAAAACTTTTAAGGAGTAAGAACAGACACACACTTCGTGAAAACATTGCTATAGGCTAGACAGAGAGAAGCAGTTTTGAGAACATAACCACCCTCTGTCTCCCAAGCAAGCCACAAACCTAGACGTAGGCAGAAGACAGAAAGAGTAGGCTCTATTCCGGCCTTCTGCATTTGGATGTCCTTTGCTTCCTTTCAGTATTTTCAAACATTTAACTGATCTTGTTGATTAAATGTAAAATTTTGAGTTTGTAAAACTGCTAGAGTTTGTAAGAATTGTATTGCTTACCGTAGATCCCGGAATGCAAGCCGACTTGGTATATTAGCCGACCCCCTTCTCTACCTACTAAATTACATGTATTTGCCGATGACCGTTATTTAAGCCGACCCCCTTCTCCAAGCAAAATTTTCTAAATTTCCTTAAAAGTTTCTCTTCAGCTATGTTTATCATGTTTATCGGCGAGAATTTGAGACTGCCGGCATTTTTGATGGAAACCAGGAAGTGATTGCGGAGACGTTTGGTAAAATGAAGCCTTTGTGTTGAAACTATATACGCAAATACGGTACATCGGCGGGTGGATTTCTGGAGACTCGTTATAAATTTGACTAACTTAAATAAGCAATACAGTGGACCCTTGACTTAAGAACTTAATTTGTTCGCGTAGGCTAACCCATAATTCGTTCCGAACCTCCCACTGCAACACTTACTTAACCTTTTCATAATAAAAAAGGGTTGTATAATGTGCATAATTTACCAAAACACCAATAATTTTTCTAATGTACTAACCAAAAAGTTATAAAAAGTGCCTAGCCTACTAGCTAGGAGCATGGCGGCGCGCAGTGGCTCAGGGCTCTCCTTTTCAGTGCACTTTTTTGTTGTTTTTGTACTTTTTTTTTTTTCCTTGTTTGTGCATGATCGGTTCGGCGAACATCCGCTACACCCGTCAGAACCTTATAGACATCGGTGTCCAGAGCCAGACATCTGTTTCGAGTGTTTTTCATCACACGCACAACATCCCAGACAACATAGCGAGACCAGCGGGCTCTCCGTGGATTGTTGTCGGGTCTAGGAGACGACGCAGATGGAGGAGGGAAAGAAAGCAGAAGCGGGGCCACAGATCCGGCGTTATGCTAAGGCTAAAAAAACAACCATACAAGCCCTATACAGAACTTTTTTTCTGCACTGAAGTAGCTGCTTTTAATCTCATTGTAGATGTGTATAGTGACAATAAAAGGCATTCTATTCTATTCTAGAAACAACAATTTCATACTGTACTCACCATTTAATTTGACATCTTTGGGCTGCAGGAAGAGAGGAGGAGGAGAATGCAAATCTTTTCTTTGTTTAATTGTCGAGATGGTGGATTTCGACATGCTGTACATATTAGCGAGGTCGGTCACACGAACAGCACTCTCATATTTCCACACAATTTCCATCTTCGTTTCAATTTTGATCGCTTTCTTTACCTTCTCTTCCTTCCTTAGCAATTATGTGTCTTGCTAGCATGGTCTTAGTGAATTATATATATAGGTAAATCACTGCAATGACTGAAATTACATCCACAAACACATGTATCTGGGCTCCAACTGACGCTACTAACGCTCTTGGTTGTTTGTTTACAATCGCGCAAGCGGATACATGTGACCGCATTCGGGTCGTAACGCAAGATGTTGGTCGTAAATAAAAAGAAAAATTTTTATTTTAAACTTCCCGATAATTTATTATAAATTTTATTAATAAAATCAACAACTAAAACACTTTTTTGAATAAATTCTTTATTTAATTTAAAGTACCGGCATGCAAAGTTACTTCTTCATCTGAAAGATGGCTCTGTGGTTTCGTCATTATTTACTTCCGTATTGATCGGCAAAACCGGCATTGCGCTGGAAATCTTGAATCTGAAACGATGCTCGTTGTATAAACTGAACCCCAAACTCCAAGCCAAAAATCTAGGACGAAATTCTCGGCTTATATTCCGGGATCTACGGTATGTGTATTGATCAAATACAACAAGACCATAGTTTTATAATAAGAATATAAACCGTCAATAATGTGTCATATTGGGTATTATGAAAGGTGCACTCATTATAGGTATACAGGCATTCAAAGTAAAAGTGGTTTGGCAGTTGAGACTGTGAATGTGCTTACAGACTAAAGGTGAAGTCACCTTGGTATCTGAAAGAGGGATACTTAAATAAGGTAATATCTCTGGTACCATAGCCAGCAGCTCTTAGGGGAGATGAAAAAAAGAGAGAGAAAGAGAGAAATGAACCACTGTTGTGACGCATACTTAACAGGAAATAAAAAATAATAAATTTCAAACCACAACAGGCCAAATTTAAAAAACAGGAATTAAAATTAAATCATTTGGTGAAGAATACTGTCAGACATACGCAGTCTTTACAGCATAAAGTATAAGTAAAATTAACATTTTATTATCCAACAAAGCAAAGAACAACAGGATAAAATACTGCTAGTGTCTAAAAACCGTAACAGTCTGGTGTATTGCGGATTGGGTAGCAGTCAAATGTATAATGGAATTTACCTTGCTGGATGACAGTGTCATCTCCCTGCGATTTCCAGTCAGCAGGAGGTTTTATGATACTTGTCACAAGGCTCAAGAGGTGGATGATATTTCCTGGAAATTCTTAAAGTCTCTGGATGTTAGCTTGGCATACTCCTTCCATACTGTGAGGATGTCAGGAACGCTGCATCTGGAATGCAAAACTGGAGAGGTGGTCCCCATCTAAGAAAGAGGACTAGATGGTGTGTTGGAACTTTAGAGGGATCACCCTCCTCAGCCTCCCTGGGAAGGATCCAGATGTTGATTGAGCATCAGATTCAGAAGGAACAATGTGGATTTAGTCTTAGTCGCAGAACATCGGACCATCTTTTTATCTTCATAAGGATTCTAGAGGGTTCATATGAGTATGGAGAACCAGTCTACACTTGCTTTGTGGACTTTGAAAAGGCATACCTCTGTATTCCTTGATGTGTCCTGTGGGTGGTGCTTCAGGAGTATGGGGTACCGGCCAGTTGTTGCAAGCTATTCAATCTCTGATCCAGAGTGAAATCTTGGTTCGCATTGCCAGCAGTAAGTCAGACTTATTCCAGGTGGGTGTGGAGTTCCACCAGTGCATCCCTTTGTCATTAATTCTATTTATACCTTTGAAGGACAGAATTTCTAGGCCCAGCCAAAGAATGGCGGGTATCCAGTTCAGTGACCTTAGGATCACATTTCTGCCTACCTCGGATGATGTGGTCCTGATTGCTTCATTGGACTGTGACCTTAGACAAACACTGGGGAAGTTTGCAGCCAAGTGTGAAGCGGTCAGGATGAGTATCAGCACCTCCAAGTCCAATGTCATTGTTTTCAGCCAGAAAAAGGTAAAGTGCCCTCTCTTGGTTGAGGATGAGGTGCTGCCTAAAGTGGGGGACATTTAAGCATATTGAGATCGATAGGTAGATCAGAGCAGTACCAGAGTCATGCAGATGTTGTTCTGCTCTGTCATGGTGAAGGGGGAGGACAGGTAAAAGGCAAAGCTCTTGATTTACGAGCTGATGTACGTTCCCACCATCACTTATGGTCAGGAGCTATGGTTGTGAGGTTATGAGCAGCAGAATTGAGTTTTCTTCTCAGTGTCCAGGCCCAGCTTTAGAGATAGGATGAGAAGTGCAGACATTCAGATGGAGCTCAAGGTAGAGCTGCTGCTTCTCCTTCAATGAAAAGAACAAGTTGTGGTTGTTTGGGCACCTGATTAGGATGCATCCTGGATACCTACCCACAGCATGTCCAACTTGGGGAGAACTCAGGGCAGTCCCAGGACATACTGCAGAGATTACTTCTCTCAGCTGGCCTGGGAACACCTCAGTATCCCCCTGGAGGAGGTGATGGGGAAAGAGAATGTCTGGGCATCATTGCTTAGAAAGCTGTCCCCACAACCCAGACCCAGAATAGAAGGATGTTATGGATGGATAGATATTGTCTAAAACGTTTTTAAAAAAAAAAAAAAAAAAAAAAATTTCTAGGTCAAATCCTGCAGCTCCCTAATGCAAACTTATGAGCATTTGATTTATGTGTTTTGCTAAATGATCTGCAGGTTCTAACCTTTGCTTGTTAGAAAAATCACCTATAAACATTATAATAAAGACCATATACCCCTTAAAGATAAGACACAAAGAGACATCTTTTATAAATTATTTTAGAAAATAAACAGGTTCCAATGGGAATTTATGAAACAAGAATTGAATTTCAAAGACAATGCTCATAAACAGTGAAAGCTAATCACTTACCGAAGGCTCCTTTTCTCTGTTAGGCTCAGTGGAATTGTCTGCAACATACGGTTCCTGTCATTCATTGGCAGATTTCGCAAATTGTTTATAAGAAGATTTCTTTTTTCTTTGGGGGAGGAGATTGCAAAAATTGTATTATTAACAGAACAAAATGGTCAGTATAAAATCGATACAAATAATACCACACAAAATTCCACATAACACATCCACATAATCCAATTCAGAACAATGGGGCTCCAAGTCAAGAAACAGCACTAGATAGGGTTCCAGTCTATCATACACAACTCTATGCTCACTCTCACATACAGGACATTTAGGAATCACCCATCAACATAACAAAAATGTCTTTGGAAATGTGGAGAGAAAACTCAAGAGCCCCCAGAAATATCCCATGCAGACACAGAGATGTCTACCAAATGTACTACTAAATTAGAAATTTGCATTAATACAAGTCACTATTTGCTCTGTGTCTTTTGCTTGGCATTTTTATATGAATCTGCTTTATGAAAAACATCCATTTGATATATTTCCCTTTAGTGCAAATTTTTGATATATTTTCCCTTTAGTCATATTGTACCTAAAATGCTGTCTAAGCCAATCAAACTAACTCTACAAATCCATAACTGAAACTTAAACCACAGATTAAAGTTCAAAATGTTAAGCCTAAAGGTAGGAACAAACTTAAGTGATTGTCTGTTTCTCTCTGCTCACATCTTCCCTATATATGTTTGTCTTTGCAAATGCTTTCTGAAAGAAATTAGGAATCTTCAACATTTCTAGAAAAGATAAGGAATGTTGTCCTCACAGTTGTCAGAACTACAATATTAACATTTAAAGACAAACTCACCTTCCTCATCTTGCCCCTCTAGGTCCTTTTCAACTCCATATCCACGGATACTGGGCCGCGAACATCTGGCCATGCCGTTAATGGAGGGACGACTGCGTCTGCGGCGTAACTTTAAGGTGCGATTGCAATACTGAGATATTATTGCACCTCGGCAGCGACCTGCGATGAAAAAGTTCAAACTTTACACTTCAACAGGATAAAGTAAAAATTACTTGTAAGCTGTACTCAAAATAATAAAAATCTGCTATCTTTGTTAACATAATTGGGGACTTGTTGGTTTTCTTGTGCAAAACCAATAGGTTTTAATTTACTACACTATTAGGAAATTTCCAACTGCAAGAAATGCAGTTCATAAAATATGAACTAGAACTATAGACACATATATGTACATATACATATACACACATATATATAGAAAAAAAATCTATCAAAAAAATTATTTATTTATATATACAGTAGATCCCTGTGAAGACACAGTTCATGCGCAGTCGTTCGCGCATTTTTTCTTAGAACCTAACTAATAATTGTTAGCGGAAACCGCAAATATCCTCCGCAATTTTTTATGGCTATTTTCGTGGCAATACTGCACTGTAGAGAGAACAAGAAGCAACCGTAGAGGAAAACGTGGCTTGGGATGATGAAAGTAGCTGATCCGAGAGCGTACTCTACTAGAATTTGAAACTGTAACTCCCAGCAGTCACTGCAGTGGCTCCAATTGGTCTTCTACTGAGAGTGCAGGGGCTGTTGGGGTCAAAGGATGTCAGCGCGGCTTTTAAAAAGGGAGCCAGTGACCAAAAGAAAAAAAAAAGTTTTTGTAATTTGTGTTTCAAGTTCCTGTCTCTTTGCCTGCCTTCTGTTGGTTACCTGTACTTATTCGTTTTGTCCTGGATCGTTTCATGGTTGGGGTCTGGATTAATACATGAATACATTACCTAAAAAATTACCTTAATAAATTACCTAAAAGCAGAATGTAAAGGTCTACTGTACAGTACTGTACTGCTATGTCTCCCGTGGTGCTAGAATATAAAATAACGACGTTACTGCTATACGTACTATAATTCATGCAAGCGTGTTTTCTTTGGTATGCGCTGTCGTTTTCTTTGTTATAAGTACAGTAAATACATAATTTAATTTATTTAAAATACAGTAAAATGTACGAGTACTCACCAATGAAGAGTGGTATTGATGATGATGATAATGAAGTAGCTGTGCAATATGATGCAGAGGATTTAAAACTCCTCGGGTGGTGCCTCTTCTTCAAGCGCTTCAGGAGGGGTCGTATCTTTGGACGGGTCTTCTTCTGGTGGGGTTTTCATGTTGGCTTTTCCTTATAGATTTCAGGAACATTGTGATGGGAAGTTGCTACATTGTCTCCTGTAGCGAACTGCTGGTACAATTTCCGTGCTTTCTCATGTTACCGTCCAAGGGGATGTTCTTCTTCCTGCAGTCGGTGATCCACAATGCCAAGGCAGATTCCATCCTGACGATACTTTTATTCCTTACGGTCGTTACCTTTTTGGCACTATCACAAAAACTTACAGATACGGTACTCCAGATCGCTGCTTCGTTCTTCTTTATGTACCGTGTGGTGCTTTCATTAATGCCATGGTGGCACGGTACTGCAGCATAACGTTTTAGTTCCCAGGGCAAATCCAGTAATTCAACCTTCTCCTGGAGTGTTTTAAACTTCTTCTGGTGCTTAGGCTCAGTGCCAGAAGCCTTAGAAGGTGCTAGGCAATTCGGCGACATCTTGTGCATTTAAGAATAACAAAATGAATACAATAACAAAATGGAAAACACGAGGACACTAAGCTGGAGATGAGTCACAGGGCAGCAGTCAATCACCAGCAAGGAGAAATGAATAACGCTCTCGGATTGGCTACTTTCACCATCCCAAACCACATTTCCCTCAGCGGTTGCTTCCTGTTCTCAGGAGAAGACCAATCAGATCCACTGCAGGGACTGTTGGGAGTTGCAATTTCAAATTCTATTGGACACTTTTACCATCCCAAGACGCAGTTCTCTCTACAGCACAGTATTGACGTGAAAAAAGCCATAAAAAATTGCGGAGGATATTTGCGCTTTCCGCTAACAATTAATAGTTAGGTTCTAAGGAAAAATCCGCGAATGATTGAGTCCGCGATCCCTGAACCGCGACTTTGCAGGGGTCTACTGTATTTGAAATTTTTTTCTTACAATTTCAATAGTTTCTAGGACCCCGGGCTTTTTACAGCACAGGCTTACAGAGCTAGATATATATATACACACAAACACATATACAGATACACTCACCAATGGTTCGACTTGGCATGGATGACAAAACTCTTAAAGTGGCATCAGAGAAATGGTCACAAATCACCATAGCACCCTTTTCAATGTCTTCCTGAACATTGTCTCTTGAGGTGGAATGTGCCAAGAAAGTGTGGCTATCTAGCAAGTATAGTAAATAAACAAACCAGTCAAACACACAAGCATTTATTCTTCTTTGAACTTTCAAAATGCATCTTTATTAAAATTTTTATTTTTGTTGATGTCTACTTTATATGTGTTTTGGTTAATAAGAACTCAAAAAAGGAACCCAGACTTTTCCATATGCTACAAATAGTACACCTTTAGCAGTAATAGACATCAACAGCATACCAAATGTTTTTATCTTAACACTAGAATTACCAAAGCTTATGAAAAAACTCGTAATCCTGGCCCACCTTAAATCCCTTCGCACCTCTTCGTCAGCATCTTTTCTGTTGTAAATGTGTCAATCAACACAAGCAGCAAGCAGCCTGCTATCCCAGCCCCCCGCCCACCGCCGCAGTTCAATTCGCAAAGGTGGTGAGGTGCCTGGAGTTGTATAGGGTAAATAATATATCATCATTTGGAATACATACATTTCATGTGTGTTCCGTGTCTGCAACAATCTATGTAAACATATTGTTAAAACAGAAATGTTTTCATGTTTTAGTAATAAATGACAAAATGAGGACATGAAAATGTAGAGCTTCCACCTGCAGCTAAAGTCACTTCAGTACACATGTATTTTGTCAACATGCCCATGTCATTCAAACACAGGAAGCTCTGCAGGCTACTTGTGACTTTACACTGTAGGAAGATAAGCAAATAAATCAAGGTAAGTAACATTCGATCTGGCTTTTATATAAGTAACATATAAATGTTTTTTTATGTAAAGACCATCACAAAACATTATAACAAACAGGGCTTTAAACAGTACGTTGGCAAGCTCTGTAAGCCCTGCTTTTTTTCTTTTTAGAAAACGTGTGAGGCAGACTGAATGGCAGGATGACACCCGACCTGTTGCTGCATCTAAACAGTGCCATCTTTTGCCTTTACGCCTGGTGCAGCTGTGTTGTTCTTATGTGTGACTGGACATTTCTTGCAGGGAGGTCTTCTGTTCTCTTTCCGAGTTCACCTCTGTTATAGCATGTCTTTATTTGAAAACTAACAGTGTCAAATCAGCGGGAGCGTGAATGAGACTGAGAGAATAAAACTGAATTAAAAAAAAAAAAAGCTAACTTTTACAAGTACCATAAATTTACACCGGTTGTTACAGACTCAAATGAAATGCATGATTTTATTCTATAATAGTAAGAATAAGAGCAGCTCACTACTCAAAACAGAGGCATCTGGGATCGAATCGTGAATGTCTTGATTATGAGTCTGTAGTACTTACCGCTACACCGCCAAAGTGGTCATATTAGGTGCATGTCAATGTCGCAACCTAACACAAGTTCTTTTTCTGCAGTTATATTCCTGAATAAAAGCACACTTGTTTTGTATGTATTTCAAATGACAATATATTATTTATCCTCTACAACTCCAGCACTTCACTCCACGATAAACACTGAGCACTGAGAACCTTCTTTGTGAATTGAACTGCAGCGGTGGGCGGGGGGATAGGATAGCAGGCTGCTTGCTGCTTGTGTGATCAACACATTTACAACAAAAAAGATGCTGAAGGAGAAGTGCAAAGGGATTTAAGGTGGGCTGGGATTACAAGTTTTTTCTTAGGGTTTGGTTATTCTAGTGTTAAACCACCCACTAGCACTCACCTTGCCTGTTAACTAGCTCTTCCATTTCTGTGGCATCCAAGTTGCCTTCAATCAGGCTTTGACTCTGTTCCTGAATCAGGTGGCTGAAGGAATCATGTACAACGTTTTCATCATATGGAGAAAAGTCTGGTGTACACAGGATATGGGTGCTGCATAGAATGTAGATAAAATCATCATGCAGATAGACAGAAGGCATATCTGGTTTGTACATCCTGAAGCAAAAAAAACACTACAGATTCTCCAGTCAAAGAGACAGTTTGCCTTTAGTCAGTGAAATTACTTAAACTGCCCCTCACAAATGTGAATAATCAATAAACACTATAAATGCACCAGTCAAGATTTGTGAGGCCAGTTCCAATCAGTGGTATTTTTAATTGGAAATCTAATTTCTGATTTTATGCTCATAGGCGGCACGGTTCGCTTCCCGGGTCCTCCCTGCGTGGAGTTTGCAAGTTCTCCCCATGTCTGCATGGGTTTCCTCCGGTTTTCTCCTAGAGTCCAAAGGCATGCAGTTTAGGTGCATTGGCGAATCTAAATTGTCCCTAGAGTGTGCTTGGTGTGTGGGTGTGTGTGTGTGCCCTGTGGTGGGCTGGCACCCTGCCCAGGGTTTGTTTCCTGCCTTACGCTCTGTGTTGGCTGGGATTGGCTCCAGCAGACCCCTGTGACCCTGTAGTTAGAATATAGCGGGTTGGATAATGGATGGATGGATTTTACGCTCACTTCAGTGTGTCACATGAAAAATGCAAGCACAACACTTAAACATTAGGATTCTGAAGTTCAGTTCTTTTTTTTTTTTTTTTAAATAACTTAAACCGCCAGGCGTAGTTGACAGTTAAAGCATAATTTATATAACACACAAAATTATTTACATTACAGAAAAACACATTATAAAACATACAGAAATTCTCCACTCACCTCAATGTTTTAACCACTCTTCTTTTTGACGGTCAAAGTAATAGCAGGGCAAGATCAGCCCAAACTTTCCTGTTACAAGCTACAGATCTGAGATCTTTCTGGGGAAATCTCAGGCAGTCCAAAGCCAGCCGAGAGACATAATCCCTCCAGCATCTCTTGGGTCTGCCACAGGGTCTCCTCCCAGTGGGATGTGCCTAGAGCAGCTCTAGGGGAGGTTACCTAGAGAGCATCCTAACACAATTTTCCAAGCCACCTCAACTGATTCCTCTAAATCCAGAAAAGCAGGGTGTTAACTCTGATTCGCTGAGCTTCTCACTCTATCACGGAGTGTCAGCCCAGCCACCACGCAAAGAAACCTCATTTCTACTTCTTGTACTCAGGATGATAACAAATAAGGGCAAGGATGTAGATTAACTTGTAAACCAAGAGTTTTCCCACTTCAAAACCACAGACTAGTATAGCAGATGTAGAACAGCTGCCACTGCTCCAAACACTTGGTGATCTCATGAAAAAGATCCTGAGATACTTGAACTCCTCCACTGAGGGCAGTTGTTCTAGTATCAACGGAAATGAGCGATCCACTTTTTTTCTGAAAAGAAGCATGTCCTCAGACTTGGAGGTGCTAATCACATATCCTGTTCATGAAAACCACAAACAGGAGTGGTCATGAAGGACAAAGCAGGTATTGCCCATTTTACTAGGCTTTAGTGGCACACAAGGCCTGTTAAGAAAGGAGATTTAACAGTGATGCAGAAAATGAACTGAACTATAGCTTATACCAACAGTTTGCTCAGCACTGTACATCATCTGATAACAAAGTTGAAAATCAGAGTTGAGTTGATACCTTTGCAGAGGCTCCCTCACACAAGAAGGTGCCCAAAAAGACATTTATTTGTTGCTTGTGGCAAAATTACACACGTATAAGCAGGCACTGATTTTATAAATGGAAGTGACCTGGATCCAATTACCAAAGGTTACACCTTCCTTCACAACTAGCTTTATTCACCTCTCCATTCTCTGTTTAAGGATCCAAAAAGCAAGCAATACACTCTCTTGTGGGAAGCAGAAAGCTGATAATTTTTATATTTTTTAGGGAACCAGGAAGAGGACAATCTACTCCAGGGGGTGAAAAGCCATCCACTCTCTTTCCACTCTCTCTTTCTTAAAGTGAGTGTGCTTCAGCTGCCTTTACATAAACCTAATGACTGGAAATCCCCTTCTACAGTGAAAGGTAAGGAACATATAGTGGAGACATACAAAATTCAGTTAACTATTGGCATTGCCAAAAGGCAACACTGATAATGTTGTAGTGACAAGACATAACCTTAATGCAGTCCAATACTGCCAGTGAACAAATTCGATTTAGGGCCAAGTATTCAGACACAGCTCTCACTGCATTCATATAGAGAATGAATAGCATGGAAGAGCAGTCCTGTTAACCCATTTTCCTTCAGCAACTCCAACAACAAAAGCCAAAGGTAATGGTCATATGGTATTTTTCAAATCTACAAAACAACACAGGTGAACAGAATAACAGGTTTTAGCAGCACTAACAAAATTAGAAAGGTTTCTGCAATAACCAATTGGCATCTAAACATGACTAAGAATATGTCAAGGGAATTTAACAACAGAGCATTGAAGGAACACCGTACAAGTTACAGACTGTCTAAGTGATAACTGTGTGTCTGAAAGAGTAAAACTGGTTTTGATGTGCATAGGGCTAGGCAATATAGCTCAAAATTCAAATCACGATATTTTTAGACCAAATGTCAATATACATCGATATTTTTTTTTTATCTAATTTTACTTAAAAAGAAGTCACGCAGTTGCATTGTTCTTTTATTTATTTGAATCTAATTGCACAGTAATAAATTTATATGATTTACTTTATAATAGCACAGGCATAAACAAAACATACACATTATCACAAGAAATACATAGTAACTTCTTAAACATATGCATCAAGGTTTTATATATGTACTCACTAACCTTCTTAATAACTTGAGGATAAATATTATCTGGTCTTGGTGATTTGTTTGACTTCAGCCTATTTAATCTGAGCAGTACTTCCCCCTCTACAATTTCCAAATAGCTCAGGACCTTCTTAGAAGTCCTTTATACCGCTGGGAGGTTATCCACTTCCTTGCATGTGAAGACCTCAGAAAAATCCTAGTTTAGAGCATCCCCTATTTTATTGTCCTGTATTTTCTAATTCCCCTTTACTATTCCTGATGCACTTCACCTCCTCGACTGTTTTACTACTAAAAAAATGAAACAATATCTTTGGGTCATCTTTTGCCTTAGTCTGCTATATTCCCCTCTAACTACATTTTAGCCTCCCTAATATCCTTCTTAGTATTGTCATACACCCTAAGATTCACAATGGAGTTATTAGTCTATATTGTATAGCTGTTTATCCCTTTACAGCTTCTTTTTCAACTCTTAATTAACTCACTGCTGATTTTTTTTTTAATTTGCCAATAATTCCAAATTTCAGTGCTGTCTTTCTTTGAATGCTCAGGCATAAAAAGGGCATTATAGAAACTGGCAAAAGTGCAAACAAAATGAGACAATACAATTCTTGTGTAGGACTGTAATTCCCCTTACACAGCAAGCTTTCGATGGGGAGAACATTTTCAATTTACCTATGCTATTCTATAAAATGTGACAACGTGCGTGAGCACATTTAAAGTGTAGTAGATATGGGAAGAGAGCAAAGTGTTTTTCCACCACAACAACCTTTACTTACTGGGAAGGCTCCTTGGGTTCAGGAAGATCAATGCTGAATCGGACACTGTGAGCCATTGCCAATTCAATACTTCAGGAACAATCTCTTGAAGCTTCACCTGAACAGAAGGCTAGTACTTTACTGCGGATGCTGGACCTTTTGCAAAACTCATACTGCTGGTTTCCTAAGGTGAAAGCACAAAAGAAAGCACATCAGATACTTTATCTTTGCTACACTGTACTACAGAGACTGTCACAATACAGCTGGAAATTTGGTTAGTACGTTAATATTTGGCAAATTACAGAGCAACCAAACAAAACAATATAAATGAATAAAAACAAGTCACATATACTTTAAACACAGAAAAAAACCATTATACATTTTTTAAACTTTGCAGCTGCTTGCTCATTTAGCCATTCTCCAATTTCTAATACCATACAGTAAATGAGTCAAAGAGGTATGGAAAGTGTTTCAGTGCTTTGCTTGCACTCTAACCAGATTATCAGAGAAAATTCTCAACTGGTGGTCAAGTACATTTCCATAACAGATTTCATACAATGGCCCTTGCATCTATGGCTATTTACTACCTCTGTACTGAGATGTATTTGGATGCTTTTCTCTGCAATGTTTCTGGAGCGGTTATGCATTTTTTATAGTGTGTTAAATATAAGTGGACATACTGATTCAAATGCAGTCTCACTAATCTATTATACATTCCAAAACTAGTACAGTGATCCCCCACTATATCACGGTTCAGTTATCCCGCCCCCACTACATCGCGGATTTATTAATACTATTATTATTACTAGGGGGCTCGCCCACCTCCAGGTTTGGTTTACCGGATAAACAATTTAAAGAGATTGTTATTTTCATGGGTATAGTTACATATGCATTATTTTCATTTTTACTTTAAAACTTTTGTAAAAACAATATTTCGTGCCCCGGATGTGGTTAAATCTCTTTCTCGTGGGACTTATAACGCTGCTCGTGTTGTGAAGGGGGGGTCTGAACGCACACTAAAGAGATGCGATCGGTTCAGCTGGTTTCTTGCTACTGCTGCTGGCCAGCTGTGTGTTGTGCTTGTGGTGCTTGTCGTGCTTTGCATCAATCACTTAAAAGCCTGTACAGCAGTTGTCCTTTTGCCACTTCGTGTCTCTGCCGCTCGCTTGAGACGGGAGGGTGGGGGGGCTGAACGCACGCTAAGCAGAAGTGGACGGATCAGCTACTGGCTTTGTGCTGCTTCTACCAAGATGCCTGTTCTGCTTGTCGCTCTCCGCGTCTTGAAGGAGAAGTATGGGGGGGAGGGGGGTGTGAGGGCTGAATGGACGCTAAGGAGAAGTGCTTGGATCATCAGCTGGCTTTCTGCAGCTGCTGCTAGCAAGCTGCATGTTCCGCTTGTTGTTGTTTTAAGAGCTGGGAGCACCTGAGGTTTGTCTGCCAAAATCATTGCAACAAATGCTAGGTTAGATGTCAGTGAACTTGTTTTAAATTGTTTGTAAGTAGGGCGTGTCATCAAAGTGTCTGTCCGAGATGATTTGGTCTCTATCGCTTCGCTCAAAACCGAGGCGCGCTACGCTCCTGCCACTTTGCGTTGTGAAGGGGGGGAGCTGAATGCTCGCTAAGGAGAAGTGGACTTTGTGCTGCTTCTGCCAAGATGCTTGTTCTGCTTGTCGCTCTGCGCGTCAATCATTTAAAAGCCTGTACAGCAGCTGTCCTTCTGTCCCACTGCCTTGTCTTGCATGACTTTAAAATGTTTTATAATAGAGAGATGTTACTCATATCCTCAGCCCGACATCCACATATCATATGTGTTTACAAAGTGTGTTTTAATAAGTTTACATGTGTTTAAAGTGTGTGGGATGGGTATTTTAAGTCTTAGACTATAAAAAAAAATGTTTATTTATATGGTCTTTCTATATCGCGGACTTTCACCTATTGCTGATGGGTCTGGAACGTAACTTCCGCGATAGGTGGGGGATCACTGTATCTCTTAATTTACTATACATCAATAATTTTTAAAATGTACCCTAAAATATTCTTTTTTATTACTTCTGCACATTATCTTCAACAAGGGAAGGCTATGTCCATAAAAACCCCCAAATCCTTTTCAGATATTGTCCCCTGTATGCCAGTGTAACAGATAATATGCTAAAAGTTCCTTCTGCCTGCTGCAGCACTTTGTATGTACTGTATCTACATTATAGCAACAGAATGGCATTCAGCCTAACAAAGTTTAGCAATTCTATTCGCCTAAAACTTCTAAAATAACAATGATCCAATTTTTGAAAGTATTTCAAGTATCATGCTCTGCCACACTAAATGGTAAGTTAATCCATCTGTCTATGGTTCTTTGTGTGAAGAAAAAAATTGTCTGTGTAAAATCCATTCTTAACAGGTTTTCATCTGTACCCCATGTTCTTCTTAAGAAATTAATGTAAGTGACAACTGGGATGCACTGCATCAGTTACTTAAAACATTAGTAAATTTGTCACAAGAACAGACTATTAATCCCTAACAAATATGTCCAACCTATTCACTTAGATTGTCCAAAATAACGTCAAGACAAAATCTAAAGGTCCCTAACCTCATTCTCTACTTGTTAACTTATTCAATATATCTATATCTCTATATATATATATATATATATATATATATATATATATATATATATACACACACACATCTATATATCTATATCTATCTATCTCTCTCTCTCTCTATATCTATATATCTATATATATCTATATCTCTCTCTCTCTCTATATATATATAGGCCAAAAATTTGGACACACCTCCTCATTCAATGTGTTTTCTTTATTTTCATTACCATTTACAGCACTCCATCACTCTCCTTCTTGGTCAAATAGCCCTTACACAGCCTGGAGGTGTGTTTGGGGTCATTGTCCTGTTGAAAAATAAATGATCGTCCAACTAACCTGACTTCTGCAAAACACAACTGCTGGTCCCAACCCCATTGATAAAGCAAGAAATTCCACTAAATAACCCTGATAAGGCACACCTGTGAAGTGAAAACCAAGCTCATCAAGAGAATGCCAAGAGTGTGCAAAGCAGTAATCAGAGCAAAGGGTGGCTATTTTGAAGAAACTAGAATATAAAACATGTTTTCAGTTATTTCACCTTTTTTTGTTAAGTACATAACTCCATATGTGTTCATTCATAGTTTTGATGCCTTCAGTCATGAAAATAAAGAAAACGCATTGAATGAGGAGGTGTGTCCAAACTTTTGGCCTGTACTGTACATACACCAGTATATATGTTTTTTGCATGAACAAAAGTGACATTTGTGTGAAATCTGCCCTTAACATTTCTCCAATAGTTATCCCTGTGTTCCTTTTGAAGATTGTAAGATTTTCATTTTGCTTAACTGAGCTTGTTCTGTTCTTTCAGTCTTTCCTCATAGCTCATACCTCTCAGATCTGGAACCAACCTAGTTACACCTGCTTTCTTTAGTGCTGCTGCATCTTTTTTGTATTATATGGAGACTAAACGTATACCAAGTACTTCAGTTGAGAACTCACTAGTGCATTATATGAGTTAACCTCCTGTGACTTGTACTCCACCCATTGTGATATATAACCTAATATTAGCCTTCTGGATCATTTCTGTACACCGTTTTGTTGAAAATATTGATGGGTCTAATATGACTCCTAGATCCTTCTCATAAGGTGTACTTTCAAATTTCAGACCTCCCACTGTGTATTCAAATCTAATATTTCTATGTCCTATTTATGATAGTTTAGATTTACTTAAATTAAATTTCATCTGCCACAAATCTGCCCAAGCCTATATGCAGTCCAAATCCCTCTGTAGCAATGTAGCTTATTCAACATACCTGATTGGTCGGTCTTACCAGGAGTTCCAAATGTGCATAGCTTAAGTTAGTAGACTGGAAGTAAAACACTCTACAAAAGCATGCACATTTGTGTTTTAGTAATTTTACTATATAGTTATCAAACTGCAAACCACTTTTAAAATTTAGACAAATTTATATCCTTCAAGACACCCATATCAGATGTTAAAACAGATTCCAGCACTATTGCAATACTAGTCCACAGAACCACCAAGGGCCATATTCATTATTCAAGACTGAATTTGGACACCTTTAATCTGATTTAGATATAAATTATGATCATGTTGTGTTAATGGGGGTTTTAATATACACAATGTTTTACTTCTTATTTGTTAAACTCAAAGGGGCTTGAAATTCAGCACAGGATTGCAGGTTTCCAATAAAAATAAACCAACTCCCACAAATTCTGATTTTTAATGCATAAATTTCCCACATATATTTTGTAAGAAATCTTTGTTTATTACATGAATATTCAATGTCTTTTCAAAATTTCTAGTATGTTATTGCCTAATTTGTTACTTATGAATTCATATATTTTTTAATTATGTACGTTTTGATAAGCTCACATGCAGTTGCTCTTTACCGAAGCAATGACTTATGGAACTTGGCTGTTCAGTGAAGACATTGAACTGCACAGCAGGAGTCAAATATGACCCTTTGTTTAAAACTATAATCCCTAAAGCCTACGAAAAAACTTGTAATCCTGGGCCACCTTAAAATTCTTAACACCTCTCTATTAGCGTCTTTTCTTTTGTAAATGTGTTGATCAGCACAAGCGGCAAGCAGCCTGCTACTCCATCCCCCCTCTGCTGCAGCTCAACTCGGGCAAAAAGTTTTCCCAGCTCAAAGCTCTTTATCTGCATGTGACGTGCCTGCAATTGTATAGGGTAAATAATATATCGTTATTTGAAACACATGCATTTCATCTGTGTTCTGTGTCTACAACGATCCATGTAAATATAGGATGACAGAAAATGCCTAAAACTGAAACTTTTTTCATGTTATAGTACTAATGATAAAAATTTTCCAAATATCAAATACAGTGGAACCTTGGGTCACAAACGTCTCTGAACAAGTAAAAATCAGGTTACAACCAAAAAGTTTGGCAAACTTTTGCATCTGTTCATGACCACACATTCGGGTGATGAACAAGCCAGTTTCCCTTCTGGTTCATACGCGCCGATGATTTTCGCACATGTTCAGTCTCTCCCTGTGCATTCGCTGTGAACTCTTTGTGCTCTATTTCGTTTTCCTTACGGTTCGTACGTGCCGGTGATTTACGCACGTGTTCAGTCTCTCCCTCTACAGTATATTGTCCGCAGAGGGACTTTGTGGTATAGCGGGTCCACAGCTCACGTCAAGAGGCCAGTTTTAAATAAATAATTGCTGCGCTTGCAGCTTAGCGAGGGGGCGTGGTGGTTGATTGCTACAGCTGCCACGTCCTCTTCATAAATAGAAGTGTGAGATGTCTAAAGGGAGGAAAAAGAAAAGAAAGACGGAGGCTGCGGAGTGAGGAAGTAAGCAGGAAGCAGTGTGGAAAGAACCGGTGTGAGCAAGCGAGAGAGAGAGAGAGAGAGAGAGCGACAGCAAGCAAGAGAGCATGTGCTTCAGGCAGGCAGTTGGACAGTGAGCCCAAGCCGTGTTTGGTTGACACTCGGTGGGGCAGAAGGAAGCGGTCGCTTCAGCTGAGCGATCAAGGAGCTGGAGTGACCAGAAGGAGGATGGCTGGCCGTGTAAGGCCAAGAAGGTAGTTAAAGAATGCACCAGATTTGTTTTTAAAGAGACTGCTTTCAGCATTGTTTTAACCTTCTTGTATTTAATGAAGACTTTTTTCTATTGGATTTTAACCTTCACTTCACTTCTGCTTTTATGGGATTATTTATTTATTGAAGGATTCTGAAAGCACTGCACTTTATTTAATTTGGACTTTGTTTTTGATTGTTGTTTTGTTGATTTTAATAAAAGTACTTGGCACTTTTTGCACCATCCGATTGCTCCATTATAGTGCCTCACTGTTGTGCTCATCGGTAACATTATCGACGGTGACGGGTTTAAGGGCTCCCGGAAGCGAGATGTGAGAATGCAGCAAACCCGCATCGTCACAGACTTTACCTCAAAACTGTAATCTCCTCTCCACCCAGTTCCTCCTCACTTCCTTCACGCCAGAACTCGACTCATGCAAGGTTAGTTTTCTTGGTTGTTTATGGTTAGTTTTTGTATAAATTATGGATTTTTCAAATGTAAATTTTTTTCCCTGTGCTTAAAACTCAATTAAAAAAAGTGTTTACAATGATCGGTTCGTAAGGCTCTAGCGTGAACTCTTGTAATGTTAATTTTCTCTGTTCAAGGTTTTCTCAGTGTTATTCAATGTTTTTACATTTAGTTTACTATTATACTGTGCATTCTATGATATAATTAACTATTTGTGTGCTTAAAATCTTTAAAAAATATATATATTTACATACAGCTCATATGGTCTGGAACGGATTAATTGTATTTACATACAATCCTATGGGGGAAATTACTTTGGGTCGTGACTCGAGGTTCCACTGTAAACACTTTCACAAAAGGTACAAGTTTAACAAAACAAAAGCACTTTTATTTAAGAATATAACCAAAGGAGAGAGAGGAGAGAAAAAAAAAAAAAATATCAGGTTAGGATACAACACTTATATGACTGCTTCGTTTGTGTAGCGGTAAGGACTGCTGATTCATAATCAAGAGGTCGCCGGTTCAATTCCGGGTGCTTCCTAGAAGTACCGTTTTGAGTAGTGAGCTGTTCTTATTGTTACTATTATAGAATAAAAACATACATTTGATTTGAGTCTGTGGTTTAAATTTAACATCTTATTAAATAAAGAAACATCTCCTAACAGGACAAATCAGTTATTAAGCAGGAGAAGAGCTGTTCTTTGCATCTTTTTATTACTATTCAGCAAAATGCTTTGGAGGGAGCATTCTTTAAAAGCAGTCTGTTACAGCATGGTCAGAATGATCAGAATGGTCAGAGAAAACAAATAGAGGTTCATTTTATAAACTACTGAATTTACATGCAGCAATCAATGCATACATTTTACTCTGGTTGGTTCATTGGTTTACACCCAAATGATTTATATAAAATAAAAGTCTGTTATATTACATTCTGGTTCTTCTTACACCTTTGAGTTGCGCCACCACCCATGAAATTTCTGTGCATATAACAATTGTCAATTCTTGTTCATAGGACATCTGCTGATTTCTTAGTCATCCCTCAGTACATTTTGTATATTTACACTTTTTGCCACCCAACATGGGGTAATCTGCCCCGGTGGTAACTCCCAGCTGAATCTCAAAAGATGCAAAGCCGACGAGAAAATTATTGTGCATCCGAAATTAAGGCAGACTTGTTCCCATCTGTACGGGAGTCTCTCTGGAGGACACGTTCGTTGGACCTGAAACGGTGGGAGGAGGCATGTTCATTAGTTCTTTTGGGGATAAAGCGCTGGGTTAGACATCATGCATTAGAATAGGAGTGTTTTGCTTATATGGTTAGTTTTTAGTGTTGTTATGATAAGAAAAAGTAAAAATGAATTTTGTGAGAACCTTTTGCCCGCTAGAGAGAGCATATTTCATCTTAGGGATTCATTGGGACTCATCGGAGGTTGCCGGTAAGTAAAGAATAGTGCCAAGGTCACTCCTCGTCGCGTGCCAGATAATTTTGGGTTGCCATATGGAGGAAGTGACCCACTATTGTCTGGGGAGGTGGCCCAGATCTCTCTCGGGGTTAGGAAAAAGGTCTCAGTAGACAGTAATACTGTAAAATGGATAGAGAAGTCCTGGGTTCGAGTCCCAGGCACACAGAAGTCCTGGGTTCAAGTTCCAGGCTTACAGAAGTCCTGGGTTCAAGTTCCAGGCTCACAGAAGTCCTGGGTTCAAGTCCAGGCACACAGAAGTCCTGGGTTCAAGTCCCAGGCACGTAGTAAGGGGGATAGTGTCCCCCCACCTCAGTAAAAAAGAAAGGAGGTTAAAGTCGTCCCTGAGGTAATAAGGTTGCAACCAGTGGGAGGGAGAATCCCACAGGAAGAGAAAGGGTTAAAGGTAGAATATGATAATTGTATCATAATTGAATAGTAAACAATTTACATAGTACGTGGAAAATGTATCTGGTAAAAAAAAACAAAAAAAAAAAAAACAGAATAGGTCTTAGATTAAAGGTAAGATTTTTGTCACAAGTATAGTTTTGTAAGGTTTGTTTTCTATGTAGAGTTTGTATGTTCGCTCTGAAAATAAATTAGTCCATATCTTTGTTTTCTTTTGTGCCAGGCATAGTGTGTAAGGAAAAAGACATCTTGATGCACAGCAAATTTAAAGAAATGTGAATGAGATGATTTGTTGAAAGAATTGTTTTTTTGTGTCTAAAAATGTTGTTCTGTGACTAAGAAATGTGTGAATGGGACTTTGCCTAAAATGTACTTGTATTTAACTGAATGTTAAATGTACACATAAATTTAGAAACATCTGATAAATTTCCAGAGCTCAGAGTTAATTTCGGTTAAAATGTGAGTTTTGAAAATGTGTAATATTTGATAAAATGAAAGTGTTTCCACTTTGCTTATAAATGTTTATATGTATAAAACATCTTTCCTTCAGACTCTGATCAAGTCTTAGGGAAAAATGTACTTTGACAATTATAAAATATAAAGCAGATAATTTCTTTCAAGGATAAAATGCTGCTGGTATATGTGCGTGTGTATGTGTGAAGATGCATATTTGTTATGGACATTGTTTTAAATGCTTTCCATCAGCTGTTAGGTGATTGAAGTAAGGGTGATACAGTGGTGCAGTGATTGGCACTGTTGCCCACCAACAGGAAATTAAGGTTCAAGTAAGTGTGAGTATGTTCTGCAATGGAAAAGACATCTCTGTGAGTGAAGTATATTTGAAGGTATTTAAGTGAGTTTGGAAATATGTTTGGTTAAAGACAATGTGTGAAAATATATTTGGTGCTGTTTAAAATGATAAGGTAATTAAAAAAGGAGTACATAAATGCATATGTTTTGAATTTAAACTTAAAAATGAATATGATTAGGTCCAATTAAACATTTCCTGATTTAGTATAAATGTGTGTGGCTTTTTCCATTGAGTACTGGCCATACTCAAATGAAGGAAAGTTCACTTAGTAATTTTTAAATAAATAAATAAATAAATGAATGAATAAATGAAAAAAACACACATTCTCTAGGATAGTAAGAAAGCTGCAGACGAGCACTGGCTTCCAGTCTAGGTAGCATTCTACACAAAGATATGCTGTACAAAAGGGGGGTTTAAACTAATGAAAAGGGTAGACTGTGCTTTTTCTGCAAATCATCGCACTGGAGAAGCTGCAAGAAGTATCTTGGGATGATATCAATGAAAGTGTGCATAAACAACTAGCCTTAACCGGAGCTTATGGGTAAAAGAAATCAATATTATTAAGCATAGCTAAATTTTATATATCAGAATATTTTTTTTTACGTACTGTATGTAATGGTGTAATGCACTAACTACCATGAGAGCATTTTTAAATAAAAAATAGATTTTAAATTATAAGGCATTTGATACAGTGAGAGGTTGATTTCTTTTCCCATCACTCCTTGTTTACAAGTATCACAAATACACTGTGACCAATTAATCAAAACTGCACAGATTTGGGAATATAGGAGGATAACTGAAGCACCCAGAAGAACAGCAGAGAGACACATGGAGAATCTGCAAACTCCATGCAGACAGTCAGGTGCTGGATTTTAACTTAGCACATTGGATCTGTAAAGTGGCAGTTACTGATGAACAAATATGACAGAGTTTGCTTTGCAGTGAGTTTGGAGACTCATGGAAATGTTTGTGATATTTGCCAAACTCTGTGAAATGTATTAAAGTCAATGAGGAAAGAGGACCTGAACTGATTTTGAGTGGATTATAATGATGCAACAGTCTTTTAACCGTCCCTGGGAGCTAGGGAAAAGTCTGCCAACTATTCTGGACTGATAATTGTGGCCAGATATGCAATATGAGCTGTGAGGCGGCAGTGTTATCCATTGCGCTGTCGTGCCTCAAACAACAAAAGAAGCAGACAGAACAAATAGCACAAATTAAAAAATAAATACTGTATATAAATAATTCAAAAAACAAAATACAACAAAATGGCCACAAACTAGCAATAAATAAATAAACAATAGATCTTGCTCGCATTGGCCATTCCACAAAGCAGTGGCGTGGGACTGGCTCATTCTATTGTTTAAAGTCGTGGCTCCAGTGCAGCGGCCATGTCTTTTTTGGTTCAGATGTACCTGTGCAAATACTCTGCACTTCCTTCTTCCATCAACAACAAAGAAAAGTCTTGTAAATAGTAATACATCTTTTAATTTTATTGGTTCACAGCATGTTCTGTATTTTCTGATCAGGTGAAGTTTGTTTTATATCAAACATGGCTAGTTAAACATGCAAATTAGCCAAATGAAGCTGAGCTACCAGCACAGATGTCAGTATTATATATCTGGTGGCAGTACAGGTATCCATCAACGTACGTCTTATCTAGCAACGTCCAATCGTACTTATGCCTGTGGTCCGTAACTGGTGTCTTTTTTTTTTTATTTCTGCCCGAACACCCCACCTATATTCTAAATAAAACCTATTGTGCTGCCAGTCGTAGAAGGGTACAGTACATAACTAAAATATATGTATTTAACAGCGATGCTAAATATGCTTCAGATATATGTAAGTACTCTTTATTATTGTATGTTAATGTGTACTTTCTCTATTTACCAAGAAAAAATTAACAATGTACTGTTGAAATTTTTGTACCAGTCTCATAGCTTATCATGCACCAACTTCTTGCATCCAATCTTGTTCACTCACATCTCCTATGTCCGTTTCATATTTCGTAGCTACTATGTTTTTATAAAGACAAGTGCATCATGGCCCTTAAATGCCTTAAGCTTAAAAACAACAATGTGGCAAGTTGGCAAAGGAAAGAAGGCAGTGTGAAAACTCTTAAGGACACTTTTTTTAAAATGCATGCTGCATGGAAGGTTGAAGTACAAACTGGATTGTCACATTACACATGCCCAAAGCAGAGTGGCAACAATCTTACAGTATGCGCATTTGAAAGTTCTGTGCATGGCGCATACATCTCTGTGATGTCACTTGGGCCTCGCAAAGCAACATGGGGCACCCTAAAAACACTGTTCACTTAAGCTAGGCACACTGCAGACTTCTAGGAAAATATTTAACAAACAAGATTAACAGCAAATACAGCATATCCGCTGTGAAAAACGCTTTTGCAAATTTCAACAATCAATACTGCTGGCAGTGTTATATAAATGTCCACTACAAATTTATTTCTTGTAATGCCCCCAAAACACACAAGGAATGCCTCAATTGGCTTTAACAGGGTTGACAGCCTGTCAGCCTTGACTCTCTAAGAAGACAAGAAAAAAACTCTAGAAAAAAAACTTTTAAAAATAACGGAAAAACTATTGGGAAGGGAAATTCAGAGAGAAGGCCCCTTCTAAGTAGGTTGGGTGTGTAATGGGTGTCAAAAATGGGGTAAATACAACACACCAAACAGAATACAAGTAATCCTCTTCACAGAGCTAGATAGCCAGTCTTTCATTGCCACTTCAGAAATACATCACAACAATACAAAATACAACTGATTATGCCACTCACTAAATATAAAACTATCACATATAAGGATACAGATCTGTTTGAATACATCAAAAACAAAGTAGAAAATAATTAACATAAATGAAAAACAAATCTCTCCATCAGATAATTGTAGAACTAAGGCCAGATTGTCAAAAAGGAATCGGACAAGCCAGACCCAGGTAGAGTCCTAGAGACCACAGCCAACTAGAAGCCTCCAACCTACTGGGCATTTTACATCTGAGTCAGTACTGGGCCAGTCAATCTGGATACCAATGCCGAGAAGAAAAAATGAATAGGGGGAGGTTGGTAACAGTTTAAAAATTTCATATTACGTATATTTTAGTACTAACTAGCAAAATACCCGCGCTTCACAGCGGAGAAGTAGTGTGTTAAAGAAGCAATGAAAAAGAAAAGGAAACATTTTGAAAATAACGTAACATGATTGTCAATGTAATTGTTTTGTCACTGTTGTGAGTGATGAGTGTTGCTGTCATATATATATATATATATATATATATATATATATATATATTTACACACACACACATAAACATATATATATACATATCTATACATATACACATATATATACACACACACATATATACATACATATATATATCTACATATATACACATACATACATACATACATACACACACATATATACACACAAATACATATATATATACACATACACACACACTCATATATAAACATATATATACATATACATACATATCTACATATATACACACACAGCTATTTCGTATCAGTGCAATACGCTGCTTGTTAAAACGGATAACTCCCGCTCTTACGTGCAAGTCTGCGTGGATATTATGAACTATCATATTTGTTCAAGTTCTATTTAAATTTTAAATAGAAGGAATTTTTATTTAGTCGACAGAAATATCTTTGGTAGGAATGGTAAAAACAGACAGGAATATTATTCCTGAATAAATCAACTCAAACCTTAAACAACTTATAATATTTTGCTCTCCATAAAAATATATCCTGTCTAAATTATACAAGTTAGAAATAAAGTAAACGTTAAAAGAACAAACATTCAAATTTCTTTACTCTTATGTAATTTTATATAAAAAATAAACTTAGATTTTAAATATCCCAAAAGATTTTGCTCT